>VMDO01020406.1:0-37581 GCA_007922755.1 Pedetes capensis | reverse complement strand
TGGTTCCTTCTCATGGGTCATACGTCTGCTTAATGTCACTTCTTCATATGGGCCTTCACAAGCCTCTACACACATACCCTCACTCCACTCACTCTTTACCACAAGAATTTGTTTTAGTTCTTCATTTATTTGTTTATTCTGTGCCTTCCTTCCTAGCAGGTAAACTCTCTGAGAACACGATATTTATCTGGCCTGCCTACACCCCTACACCCTATTTCCTGAAAAATAGCTACACCCCTATTGCCTGAAAAATCTAATTTGTGCTCAATAAATATGAGCTGAAGAAATAAACAAATCCATGCAAACCAGGGAATCGCTTTGGGTAGATTCGGGTGAATATTAACTGAAAGATGTACATACATAAGACCATTCACCCAGACTTTTCCTGTCAACATAGTAAAGTACCTTTTGTTGCATGCACATGCATAGCAGTTGCTCTGGCATTCATAGCTGTGATCTGACTGAAGCATAAGTCATATTCAAGGACCCTCTAGAGATTTGTTCACTCCCTGGAGAATTTAGACCAAAAAGCCAATTCATGGGCTATAATGTGTAGAAAATATTATGTTTGTTTGTGGGATATTATAATATGGCTCTGGAATTATTTAAATGATTGCTACACACTTTTTTTTTTTTTTTTTTTTTTTTGAGACAGAGCTCCTTATGTTGCCCAGGATGGCCTCAAATTCATGATCTTCTTTCCTCAGCCTCCCGAATGCTGGGATTACAGGTGTATATCACCACACCCAGCCTGTGTAGTCTTTTATAAACACAAATAGAAGCTTTCACTCTACTAATCTTGCTTTTTCTTGGCTCTTACTGGCCTTTAGACCTACCAGACTATAAGGTTACTGGTGTGTAATGCCCATTCTGATGGCCTGCTGGAGCCCAGGTTCTGAATTTTTTGTTTGTTTTTGTTTTTCAGACAGGGTCTCACTGTGTAGCCCAGGCTGTCTAGGATCAAATTTATGATCCTCTTGCCTCTGCCTCCCAAGTGTTGGGATTACAGGCATGTGCCTCCACACTGGCTTTGAATGTTCAAATAATTACTTCCAGCAGAAGCAGGGATTATGAGGTTAACATACCAGGGGAGTATACCATGTAAGAGCCCCAAGTGAATACCAGACAAAAGATAGGAAGATGATAAATAACACAAGTAAGGATAAAAAGTTTCTATTTTGATAGTTGAGAATGTTTAAATGAATAGCGAGAGTATTCAAGCAGAGTATGGTGGAGAGATTTCAATGAAATATAATACATGTGTAAGCTAGAGGACAGAAGAGATATTATCTTCACATACTCCCAAAGTAAGCAAGAATGGGAACACTTTGAGAAAAAAAAGGTGACATTTCTGTTAGACGGAAGGATTATGGTAATAGAGACTTTTTAGTTTTATGATTCCTAGAGTTCCATGTTTTGCTGCTGAACAGGGTCACACTTATTTAGGAGGATCTGGCTGACCTTGTTGACATGAGACACATCCTAGCAACTAGGAGGCTGGAATCTCTCAAGGCTCTCCTGGAGGCAATGGCTGAAGTTAATGACCGGTGGTGGTGGTAGTACCTTCTTGTTTTCATTTGTAACTCTCTGTCCTCAAGTTTCAAAGGGAGCCTACTTGCGTATCAGTAATTTGGGATGTTGTATGAATTCCATGCTCATATTATCCAAGCTGCTCATGATTTTCAAGATTTCAGACATGCCCTTCATTAGCCTCTTGACATCTAAATTAAAGAGTCTCTCCTGTCAGGCATGGTGGTGCACACCTGTAGTCCCAGTGACTCAGAAGGCAGAGGTAGAAGGATGGTGAGTTCAAGGCCAGAGGCAGCCTGTATAACTTAGTGAGACCCTGACTCAAGATAAAAGAAAATGGGCTGAAGATGCGGCCCAATGGCACAGCAATTGCAAAGTATGTGTGAGGCCCTGGGTTCAAAACCCAAGTACTACCAAAACAAACAAACAAACAAACAAAAAACAAAAACAAAAAACTCCAAAAGAGTCTCTCCCTTTCTGTCTAGCCATGCACTGCTACTGCTTCCCTGGACTTTCTGGAGATCTTTCATTGGGTATGGTATCCAGAATATCAGACTACTTAGGTGAAGATAAGCCACTGTGTTATAGAGGGGAGGGCAACATTGTCTATTTTGATGGTATTACTTATCTTGGTTATGTTCAATGCCTGTAGCACACTTTGCCACAAAACTTGGAGTTGTCTTCCATGAAGACATTATTAAGGGGTGAGGGGCAACAGCTCAAATGTCCTGAGTCATGACATCAGGGCCTGGTGTTTAGAGAAGGGCAAGCAGCAGGATGAAAACCGTTGCTATCTGTGGCAAGTTCCACTCTGGCTGGGAGATACCCTCACACTTTGAGCTTGAGTGATCCCAAGACATGTGCCCCTAGGTATTCCCATGGCAGAACCAAGCCAACCACAGAACCCAGGTGAGCAACTAGTCCAGTCTCTGTAACTGGGCATAATTAAACTGCTCAGTCTCCCCTTAAGACTAGCAAATCATACCTGCTGTTGGGGTACACACAGAAAAGTAATGAGTCTTCTCATGGAAGAGGGAGTTTGTAGTGAAATGTTGAGAGCTTCTCTTACTTTTCAGACAAGGTATTTTAAGAGAGCAGGAAACACTTTTTAGAAGAATCTGTATTTCGTTGTAGTTTATGTAACTATCTTTCTAAATCAAGGGTCGTTAACTCAGCACTCAGAGCTTCAGAAAAATCTACCACTCTTTGAACTTACATTTGGACACTGGATGTCTATGCATTTCAGGGGAGAGAGTTCAAGCTTTTATCAGACGCTCAAACATATTTGAGACCCAGGGAAGGGTAAGAAGCACTGTTCAGGAATATTTCCCTTAAGTGCCTTAAGATATTCATTGATCTAGTACAAGTTTCTGAGGTTTGGTGAATTTGAGAATATAGGCAATGGGATTTGATTATCTTCTGAGAATTATCATTTCTTCTTAGACCCTAACCAACCCCCTCTCAATTTTTTTAAATAATCAAAGTAAGGCACAAAATATGAGATTAAAATATTAATTCTATAGGACATAGGACAGTAGAATAAGAAAGCAACTAAATTAAATTAATGAGCTTAAAGGAAGAAAAGGGTTCTTGCTGAGCAAGGAAAATCCATAAAAACAAAAGAATAAAAAATGAACAGAATTTCATTATATGAAGTGATAGAGAGAAAGCTAAAATTTAAGAGGGGAAGAAGTCATTAATATCCTTGTGCCAGTTTCTTCATTTCTAAAATGGAGATGGTTATACCTGTGAACGGGAGAGTGCCCAGAACAGTGGATAGGCTAAGTCCTCAGAAGATGATAATTAGGAGGAGGAGAAGAAAGAGGAAGAGTATGTAACAGTAAAATAGAAGGAATCAGAAATCAAAAGTATAATTATAGCAAGGAACATTCAGGTACATTTTCTATAAAATCTGAGACTGGACCTTGTAGTCTTATGCCAAATGAAAGAAGCTAATTGCAAGGGGCTGCATGCCATAGGATTCTATTTGTAGGCAACATCCCAAGTAGGCAAATCCATAGAGATTGAAAATAGATTAGTGGGTGCCCAGAGGTGGTGTGGAGGGCAGAGGTGGAGGAGTGGAGAATGAAGGCTGAGGTGTGAGGTTTCTTTTTAGGGTGGTGAAAATGTTCTAGAATTGATTGTATTGATGGTTATGCAACTCTGTGAATACACTAAATGCCACTGAGTTGGTACACTTTAAATGGGGAAATGCAAGGTATGTGAATTATATCTCAATAAAGCTGTTTTAAAAATCTGAGATTAGAAAACTCTTTGCTTAAAAACATCTGAAGAGTCCTCTGTGGAATTTCCTAAAGAAACCCTCCATCTTGTATAACTTCCCTTATATAGGTATTTCCTTTTGCCTTGCCGCATCTTCTAGTGGGGCAATTTTTCAGATATATGTCAGATATGTCTTACAAGGAGCTGAAAATGGGTATACTCTGACAAATGAATGACCTCTGGGTCATTAAAGTCAGATTTTTAAGCAGATGAGCCAGTCTTTAGAAAAATATTGGAGCCATTTATTACCCCATCTTTTCTGGCTTTTCTCCTCTCTTCTACTAGCTGTACAATGCAAACAGCAAGCCTTTGGAAGTAGGCAAATTGTTAGTAAGGGCTGTATTCTTTTCTAGGAATGTGACTATTTTTCCTTCATCTCCCAATTTCTGCTTTTAGTGATTCTTCCCAGATTGAAGTTCTTAAATGACTATAAATCCTATTTTACGGCTTTCCTGGTGCTCCTAATTTGCCAGCATTTCATATAAACTATATTAGCCATTTTCCCTCAAAGCCCTTAAGATTTTTGAACCTCACTACTCATTCCAACTTTCTATTCCTAATAGCATCACTGGAGGTGAAGCAATGACAAAATAATGAGTGGAAAATATTTCATTTTCTTTTCTTAATTTGACCTCAATCTTCAAAAACAGATCCTTATACATTTTCATAAGTGGCACATTTAAGAATTTATTTTCCAGAATTCCAAGCTAAAAGCTTAAGAACCTTGTTCCACTCTTTTGTGTTTTGCAAGCATAGCACAATGTGTATCTATCATAGTGCAAACCTATCCCTCTAACTCTGTAGTAATGCATGGCAAAGAAACAATTTTATCCTTGACAATCTCAAAGGGTCCCATCTCTTCAACAGGGAAGGCAGGCAGTGACAAGGCATGGTGAGAAAATATATTTTTGGTGAAAAATGGAGATGGAAGGCAAAGCCCAAAGACCTGAACACCTGACAGGGGTAGTTTATCTTTTCCCAAATCTGTTGTACCTGTCAAAAACAGCAATGCAAAAAATTGCAACAATTATACAAATAAGTCAAGAGGAGAAAATGTTGACTTTCATGGGTTGCAAAATGAGATTTACGAATCTGAATGATCTTAACAACAATCTTTACACAATTTACCTCACAAATGTATTCAGCTGGACTTTGAGCGATTAACCTTCACAATCATTCATGAAAGGAAGCACAAGGCTCTTAACACTTCTAAGTTTACTTAGATTTTTAGTAACATCTCTCTTAGGATGAAAACTCAGAAGAAACTGGTGACATAATGACTCAGTAAGATGAAGACTCAAGTGCAGAGAAAGAGTAACTAGATGAGAAGAAAGAAGAAAGGATATGTAAAGTCCTTTGGAAACTAAGAACAACTCTTCTGGTTTCTCATGGGGTGATTTAATCAAAAACTTTTGTTTCCCAATTAGACTTGCATACAAAGGGACAGAGGACAAATGTCTGTTATCTCCTATACTCTGCTATACCAGCACTCAATCTGGCACAGCTCAGGATCTCTTGCTTTTTTTTTTAAGTAGACTTTATATTTTAGAAACGTTTTGGTTCATAGCACAATGGAATGGAAAGTACAGAGTTCCCTGTCCTCACTCCCAGTCTCCCCTGACCATCAACATTCCCTACAAGAATGGCACATGTTACAATCAATGAACCTACGTTGATATGTCATTCCAAGTCCAGAGCTTATACTAGAGTTCACTCTTGGTGTTGTATATTCCATGGGTTTTGACCAATGTGCAAGGAGTGATAAAAAAAATACAGTCAATGCTGAGGCTGAGTGGCATCCGATGGAAAGGCAGAGATCTTCAACCTGGGAAGCAGCAAACAGCACATTGAACCTTAGTAACAGTATCTGACAAGTTTTGACTTGCTTGGCGCAGTCAGTTGGGTGTGGGCTACAGTTGACAGAATGTGTGTTTTAAAGGGGCCCTAAATCATAGATCACAAACAACATCTCTGTTATGGCAATTTCTGTCAAATAAGCATTACTATGTGTCCTCATCCACTTTATTTACCAGTTCTGGCACCATGAGACTTTGGGCTCTTTCTCAAAGTCAAAATGACCATGAAAGGTAAATGTTTAGAATCGATTCAGGACATCAAGGCAGCCACAACAATGCCACTAAAGATACTTAGAAAAGACGACTTCTAGAACTGCTTCAGAAAAAGGCAAGAACAAAGTGATAAATGTGTTCAAAGCTAGGTAGTGTATTTTGAGAGGAATTAATGTCAATGTGTCTTTTATTATATTTTTTTTGTGGTACTAGGGGGCTGAACCCAGGGCCTCGTGCATATATTGTAAGTGCTCTGCCACTGAGCTGCACCCCTAATCCCTTTTTTATTTTTAAAATAGAGACAAGGACTCACTAAATTCTGCAGGCTGCCTCTGGTCTTGAACATGCAATCATCCTGCCTCCACCTCCTGACTTGCTGGGATTACAGGCATGAGCCACCATACTGGCTATAATAATTTTTAAAAATGTATTCACTGTATTTTTGGATCATATCTTGTATTAATGACTTGCATTCATCATTGTACTATCATACCAGATTAGCTTTACTACCCTAAAAATCCTCTGTGCTCCACCTATTCGTCTTTTCCTCCCTTTTAACAGCTCTGGAATTAATAGACAAACTCAATGTCAAAAAGAAGCCAGGGCTTTGATCATAATTTTGATTCATCCCCCCGCTTTTTTTGAGGTACTATAGCTTAAACCCAGAACCGCAATTATGCCAAGCAAGGGTTCCACCACTGAGCCACATTCCAAGTCTTCATTCTCCTCATTCTAAAGTACATCTTATTCTGTAAAAAGATGTGTTATGGATAAAGAAGACCTTGGTGCTGTGGCTGCACACGTGTCAATGAGCAAAGGAAGGAAGAAGACCCAAGAGCCAGGAAGGAAGGAGCCGTCCAGTGCTATGGTCTGAATTTTTTTTTTTTTTAAATACTAGGAGTGTTGAACCCAGGGCCTTATGAATGCTAGGCAAGTGCTCTACCACTGAAACATCCCCCAATCTATCTTTAATTTTGCATAGGGTCTTGCTATGTTGTGCATGCTGCCTCTGGTCCTGAACTCCCTATCCTCCTGCCTCAGCCTCCTGAGTCAGGAGGATTACAGGCATGTGCCATGGCACCTGGCATGGTCTGAATACTTGCGTCCCCAGATTCATAGGTTGAAAGCCTGACTCCTACATTGATAGTATTAGGAGGAGGGGCTTTTGGGATGTGATTAGGTCATGAGGATAGAGCCCTCATGATTGCGATTAGTGTCCAGGTGGCTAGTTTTTCCTTCTGCCATGTGAGGACACAGCACAAAGTCAACAGTCTACAACCTGGAAGAGATCCCTTGCCAGAACCTGGCCATCTTGACACCTTGATTCTGACTTATCAGCCTTCAGATCTGTAAGAAATAAAGTTTTGTTGTTTTTATGTCACTCTGCTTAGGGTATTTTCTTATAGCAGCTCAAATGGACTAAAATGTCAGGTATAGTAGAAAGCGGGGCTTCAAACCTGCGAACCTTCTATATTTTAACATATTGAACCCACACCCAAACCCAATTTTTCATGGGTTTGAAACCCTGATAGAAAGAATGTGGCCTTTAGAGTCAGAGAGAACTGGACTCTGCTGCTGCGTTCTCCACTTACTAGTCCTGAGATTGTAAGTACTTAAGATCCTCTGAAGAGTAATTTCATGCCTCCATGTCATAGCTTCTTCATCCATAAAATGTGATATATTTATTGTCATAGGATACCTGAGATGTTGAAACAAGATGATTATATAATGTGTAGAGCATGTAATATTTTCTTTTTGCCTAGGAAACAAGTAAGCGTAACTTAAGAAAATACTTTAAGTATGAACATCTTAAAGATAAAAATAGATGGATTAAAAGTAAATTAATGCCAACAGATCAGAGTAAAAATCTAGGCTTATACTAGAAAATGAAGCTCTTAGCACAAAAGGGCATAGCAAGGTGTTATTTAGTGACTGATGGACCATGGACCTCCCATTGCTTAACTGAAGCTACAATTCCACTTTGCTCATTTATATGGCAATAAAAGTTGCCATATTTGTATTGGCAATACCTATTGCCAATAGCAATCATGCATCAGGCAGTATTTAACCATAATCATGCAGTACTCACAACATTTCACAAAATATTTCTTTAATATATTTCTTTAGTGTATTCTTTCTTTGGAGTTAAATGTCAGTTGCTGACACTTAAAACTGAGGTGGCACCTGGAGGACTGGCGGAAGCCCTCAGTGGGGTGTGCTATGTGTATTCTATAACTGTGCCCCAGAAATCTGCACAGGGCTCCTAAAATTTTTGTCTTCCTTCGGTTCCACCAGGAGCCTGTACCTCGCACAAAACAATCCCTGAGAGTTAATTGTGCCTTGTTATTTCAGCAGGATTTAAGGGAAAGATGATCACTAGCTGTAATCATTCAATGGCATTTCACTGCTCCTCCCTTGCTCAAACTCCCGTTTACAAAGCTCTCCTGCCAGAAGCTCAGGGATACCTTCACCTCTACCACCTCAATTCTCATGTAATATTTTTTTTTCAGTACTGGGGGTTGAACCCAGTGCTAGGCACGCTAGGCAAGTGCTCTGCCTCTGGGCTGCAGCCCAGCCTCTTTTTCAAATTCTTATTTTGAGACAGTGTCTTGCTAAGTTGCACAAGTTGCCTCTAGCCTCAAACTAGTGATCTTCCTGCCTCAGCCTTCCAAGCCTCTGGGATTACAAGTGAGCCCTATGGTGCCTGGCCCATGTAATAACTTTTAACTGACTGCCTTTCAAAGACATGAGCCCCTTGACTGTCAACATTTTCTGTGCTCTTGTTCTTACATTTGGAGTTAGCTGAAAGGGTCCAGAATGTTTCAAGACTGTGTCTCATTTTGTTGACTTCCTCTTATTCTTGGTTCAGATGTGCTAAAAAAAATTCGCCTGGATTTTCTCTCATATTTGAGAACATCTAAGGATTAATTGGCCTGCAGCTGTAGCCCTGTGGCATCCGATCTCATCAGATCTTGGAAGCTAAGCAGGGTCAGGCCTGGTTAGTACCTGGATGGGAGACCACCTGGGAACTCCAGAAGCTGTAGGCTTGGGAGAAGGACCTGGCAACCCCCTCCCAAAAGTCAATCTGCCATTGAAAACCCTATGAACAGCAGAGAAACACTGACAGTAGTGTTTCCCCTGTTGTACAGAGGGTCGCTATGAGTCGGATAGTGACTCGATGGCACCTAACAACAAGGATTAATTAGTGAAGATTAGAGACATTTTCTCTAGGGCTAAGAGGCTGTTCTAGAAAAGGTATGTTGCTCAGAAATGCTAGTGATTGTTAATTCTGGGTAGTGGATAAACACCTGTTTGTTATGTTCTTTGTCCTCCTGTCTATTTTTGAAACAGAATAATTAAAATAAATCATGTGGAACAATTCTTGATGTTTTGCATTTTTGTGTCTCTAGAAATTCTAAGATGGGATGATGAAGGGAGCAGCTATTCAGACTGACTGTGGTCCTCTTGAGAACACAGGTTTGAATGCGTATTCCAACCCAAATTCACTGCAAGCATCAGTACAACAGAAAGTAACAGAATCTTCTTGTGTAATTCTTTTTATGCAGCAAGCTGAATTTTCCCTCCAAATTAATCCTTTACCAACAGTGGACGGGCTGAAAGCATAGGCACAGAGTAGTCAGCTCACTTCCATCTGGTATGGTCATGTGAACACTTTGGTTAGCTTGCCTTTTTTTTTTTTTTTTTTTTTGCAGTAGTGGAGGTTGAACCCAGGGCCTCACGCTTGCATGCTCTGCAAGTACTGGACCACTGAGCTGCACCCTCAGCCCATTTTTCACTTTTTGAGACAGGGTCTCACTAAGTTATGAAAAAAAAAAAAGTATCAATACAATTAAAGTCACTTGTCACATGCTGTAATTATGGTCTACGAACCTTACTCACTGGGCAGCACTCACAGATTGGAATGAGACAGAAACTTGTCAGCTTTCCTACAGGGAATGGAATGGTGGTCCTCTTGTCTGGGACTCTCCTTGAATCAGTTTATATCCCCTATACTATAATTACCCCACTACTATGAGGGTTTGATTATACACTGCATATATATTAGAAGTTAAGTGAAGGCTTGAATCTATTAAGTAGCCAGTGTCAAGGTACAAAGTGGTTTCTCTGTGTGTTGTTTCTCCCTGCTGTGCAGCTGGAGATTATACTGAATCCAGGGTAAACTTTAAAATCATTTTCCTCTAGTGACTTAAAAAAGATTCATAAGTAAAAAAAGTCTAAACAATCCTCAATCCTCATCTCCCTAGCTTTACATCCTATTATTCTGGGTAACTGATATGTGTGAAAACATTTCTCAGTTTCAATTTAGCTAAACCTCTGACTCATAGGGAACAGCTTTTAAATTGTTCATATAATTCTTATCAATCAGCTGGGATTGTGCAAAGGAAATAAGAATGCAGAAACCTAATCACTCCCTCTGTGAGAATTCACCACGTCTCTGACAGAGAAAGATCAGACCCTAAAAAGTGTTTTTCTCCATTGCTTCCTGGCTGTTTCATTTTAATCATAGCATTGCTGAACTGATCTATAACTTCATGAGTTTTTTAGTCAAGGGAAGAACATTACAGATCCATATCCTAGGGAAGTCTAGTGGCAGATACTCCACCACTGTTATTGTTAAATGCCATCAAGTTGGGTCTGACTCAGCAATCCTATGTACAACAGAACAAAACACTCTGTGACACTGTGCCATGCCCAGCACTACTGTCAGTGCTTCTTTGCTATTCATAGGGTTTTTGATGGCTGATTGTTTTGGGAGTGGGCTGTCAGGTCCTTCACCCAAGCCTATAGCACCCAGTATTCCCAAAAGGTCTCCCATCCAAGTAGTAACCAGGCCCGACCCTGCTTAGCTTCCAAGATCAGATGGGCTTGTACTCCAGAGTGATGTGGCTGTAGAAACTCCACCAGAAACTGATATTTTAAGCACTCGATTTGCACATAGTGAGATGGGCTTCCTTGGCAACCTGGTCAGAACTGCAATCATGGTGGTAGGCTGGAGCCAAGGCATACATTTTGGGAAATGAATTATAGTATTTCCATTGCCTTGCTGTATTTTACCTTTTGTTACAAAAAATGATATCAGAATCCACTTTACAGAGAGAAATGTGGAAAACTAAAAATGAACAGGAAGGAGATCATAAAATTACCCAGGCCAGTCATTCAGTGAATCCTTTTATGGTTAGTGGATATCTATTTACTGTGTTCTAGTGGGTCATTATTCTTGGGGGTAATTCATCTTATAAATTGCCTCTGAGTATGTTTTCCATCATCAACAAAACCCATGCAGACTTCATGAGAAAAGTGCTCGCTGTAGAGGTGAGAAGTGCTAGCTCTAGAGGTATGAAGTGCATGTGTGTTATAACTGCTTTTCCTTTTTGCTATGTACATTTTGAATGCTTTCCTTTCAAGCTTTGCATGACTGGGCACAGACCTTATGAGATTTGCATCACCTGGACTCTGGCAGAAATTCATCCACATCTGACAAAATTAGATGATTGCCATGTACGTCTCAGGTTGAAACTAGTCTTGTTTTGCAGCAAGAAAAATATTTAGGGTATAACATTTGCAATGCACCTACCAAAAGAGACTAAAAGACAAGGAAGGTAAGTAGGTAGATAGGTAAGTAGACACACACACACACACACACACACACACACACACACACACACACACACACACACTGAACTTACTGAGATATAAATTACATGTATGAGGTCCTGGGTTCGATCCTCAGTACTGTTAAACAAACAAACAAACTTCCTGAGTCTGGTGGCACATGCCTGTAATCCCAGCGACTCAGAAGGTAGAGGCAGGAGGATCACAAGTTTGAGGCCAGAGGCAGCTTGCGTAACTTAGCAAGAGCGTATCTCAACATAAAAAGTAAATAATAGGCTGCGAGGTGCAGCTCAGTGGTAGAGTACCTGCATAGCATGCATGAGGCTCAATCCCATGAGGTTAAACCTCAGTACCAAGAAAAAATATATAAATTACATACTATACAATGTATGGGAGAAGGACCTGGCAACCCACTCCCAAAAATCAATCCACCATTGAAAACCCTATGAATAGCAGAGAAACACTGACAATAGTGTTTCACCTTTTGTACGTAGGGTCGCTATGAGTCAGACACTGACTTGACAGCACCTAACAACAACAACATACAGTATATGGATTTTAAGTGTAGAGTGCATTTATTCTCCTGGAGTTAAAGATTAACCTGGAGCCTCCTGCATGCTAGGCAATTACACTACAAATGACCTATATCCTCATATACATACATATATGTATATGCATATATATATACATATACATTTTTTTTTCACATAAGAACTTTCAGGCTTATGGAGACCAAAAGATGTCATGGAGAGCTCCTTGCTCACTCTCTTCCACACTGAAGCTCAGAGAAACTGAGCCAAGCCTCATAGATGGTCAGTGGAACAGTGGGGAGGGATACCCAGGTTACAGGTTCTAATAAAATCAGCCCATTGGTTTTATGAGTAAAATTATGAGTAAAATCTCACTCCACGGGGGAAAATATGACTTTACTTAACAGCTTGGATACACTATAGCCCGGGGTTACCTACTAGTTAAAAATGTACATCTAACTGCTGGCTGCAGAGAGCACAGCAAAGGAAGCGAAGGAGGCTTGACTTAGGAAGGTGTATAGGTGGATGGAAGGGTTGTGTTGAATATAGGATTGAGAGGGTTTACTGAAAAGCAGAAGTCTGAGGTGTTGAAGTAATTCCAACCAATGTTAGCATCCAGATCCTGACAAAAAAAATGTATAAATGACTTTCAAACTGCTTCCTCTAGCAACAAGAGCTGTTACTGTCACATTGATTTTAAAATTAAATGTTATAGAATTTTCTTGCTTTAATGAGAAGGCAGATCCAACTGGTAAACAAAGTAATGATTAAAGCAATTAAAAGAGTAAAAATAAGAAATGAAGTAACAATGCTTCTAAGCCTTGACCCAACTAGGCATGTTTAGCTGATACACTAAATAAGATGCATGTTCATCCCGAAGCAAAATTACTGAGAAACAGTGCTCCCTAAGAATAAGCTTGTCCTTTGATAAGAGGGGAAAAGTCAATTAGTAATGTCATTTGTTTAAAAATCCGCCTGCACCTGGTTCTCATTTGTCCTCCAGCTGAGAAACCAAAGACAACTTTTTATTGCTTGTAGTCAAACAGCAAGTTCATTTTGCCATGGAATGATCAAACGGCTGGCCTCCCTCAGCCTGAGAAGGTTTGCCTTTCACTTTCAACTTGTTCAATCATCATTAACTCTGGAAATTGTCACATTCCATTTGTGCAATGAAAATTTCACCACCAGTGACCGTTTGGGTGAAGTTTTTGTAGGCAAGGCCCTAAATCTTATAGAGCACCTCACACATTCTCAAGGTCATTTGCCTTGCTTCCTTGTTTAATGACAGTTGCCTAAGATTCTGGAGTCAGTGTGTGACCCATATCGGCAACTTTGAAGAATCATCTGTACAAGGGTACGTGTTATCCTCTCTGAGAATGAAAAGGTTCTGGGGCAATTTGACACATGCATGTTATTAGACAAACTAAGGTGTGTGCACACATGTGTGCATATGCACACATACAAATAGCTTTTTCCTTGTTTGTTATATATTATGTGTACACACACTGCGCTTTTTTTTTGACAAGCCAAAATACAAATTTTCTTTACTGGGAAGATACCAGTAAAAAAGACCACTGGGTGGAATCCATTTAAAAGCAGAATTTCTGCCTGTAATCCCAGAGATTTGGGGGCTGAGGTAGAAGAATCACCAGTTTGAGGCCATAGACAGCCTGTGCAACTTAGCGAGACGCTGTCTCAAAATAAAAAAGGGGGCTTGAGGTGGAGCTCAGTGGTGGAGCACTTGTCTAGTATGAGCGAGGCCCTGGGTTCAACCTCCACTCACAATATTGCTAAATAAATAAATGAATAAATAAATAAATAATTACAAGCAGAATTTCCTCACTCTGGGAAGCTATTTTCCCCAGGAAGAATGGTGTATCAAATTGGGGAGATTCCAAAAAGTTTCTGGAAAAGAGAAATAGGTTTCTTTTTATTTTTGCCATTGGGCTTGAGAAACCTTCATCTCTTTTATTATCTCATTATATTCCCCCCTCTGCAGAAATGTTAAATCCCAGTGAATCTGGTGCAGAGCCAAATTCCTGACAGGCACTCTACATATATGAATTTCTGAAAGTGGATGTCAAGTGGCAAGATGGCTAAATTAAGAGGTCGCTTGATCTAGAGTCTTAAGAAAAGCACAGAGTCTGTTGAGACAAGTCATAAATTTTGTGCCATTTGGCAAGTAAGTTATGGCTAAAAAAACTGCAGTTATGGGACCTGATTAAGTTTTCAAGGTTAAACCCAAGAGAATGTATATACTGAGCTCTTTAGAGTTTTCAGTGCTTTGGTGTTAATGTGCTTATTAAATGATCTCTAAGAAAGGCTTCTTGATTTCTACTGCTAGTTCCTTTTCCTTCCTTCCTTCCCTTCCTTCCTTTCTCTTTCCTTCCTTCCTTCCTTCCTTCCTTCCTTCCTTCCTTCTTTCCTTTCCTTCCTTCCTTCTTTCCTTCCCTTCCTTCCCTTCCTTCCCTTCCTTCCTTCCTTCCTTTCTTCCTTCCTTCCTTCCTTTTTTGCTTGCTCACTTACTTGCTTTCTCGCTTGCTTTCTTTTTCTTTCTTTCTTTCCTTTCTTTCTTTTTTCTTTCTTTCTTTTGAAGTACTTGGGGGTTAAATCCAGGGCCTTGCACATACTTTGCAAGTGCTCTACCACTGTGCTGCACCCCCAGTCCATTTTTTAAAGTTTTGAGTTAGGGTCTTGTTAAGTTACACAGGCCTCTGGCCTCAAACATATGATCCTCTTACCTCTGCCTCCCAAGTTGCTGGGATTACAAGAATGCACCACTGCGCCTGGCTAGTCCTAGTTCTAACTGCATGTTTCCTTGGGTTAGCTACTGAAGTTAGGAGATTTTCACAGGTCCGAACTACAGCACAATGCTTTGACCTCTTTCAGCTATCTCTGCCTCATAATATAGTAAAGTATTTACTGCTGCTGATTATTGTTGTTGTTAGGTGCGGTGGAGTCAGTGTCTGACACTTAGCAACCCTATGTACAACAGATGAAAACACTATTATTGTGCTTCTGTGTTATTCACAGGGTCTTCAATGGCCATTTGTTTTTTGGGAGTGGGTTTCTGGGTCCTTCTCCCAATTCTACAGCACCTGGTATTCCCAGATAGTCTCCCATCCAAGTACTAACCAGGCCCTACCTTGCTTAGCTTCTGAGATCTGATGGGATTGGACACCACAATGGTATGGCTGCAGTCATTGTTGCCAATATCTATTCTTTAATAGATTAGTAGAATTTGGAGGTAGGTCTGACTAATGCTAGACCAGACCCTGGGTCTAAAGAAGAATCTCATGCCTCCTAAAACATGAAAGAGAATGGCTTGTCATTTTAATGGCTGGGTTGATAGCACTACCTTTTAAGAAAAGAGATTCTAATACTAGGTTATTAGCTGAAAAAAGTTTATGCATGATTTCCCAAGAAAGATATTTGTTATTCAAATACTTGCATATATGCCTTGATTTATTCTGAATGTTTTATACATAGTAATTCCTTTCATCCTTACAGTAATTTCAGTAATCCCAAGAGGTGAGATAACTTACCTATTGTTACAGAATCCAGGAAGTCTAGGTCTAAATCCATTATACGATGCAGCTATATTTTTTCATGAAGACCTCTCAGGATATGCAACCCCAATGCCCAAGTTTGGCAGATGGTGGACAGAGAGAAAAGAGTTTGGTCTGTTTGCTCCATTTCACAGGAATTGAGAAATGGAGACCACATCTCTAAATTCCCCCTTTCTCCTTACTTTGATTTCTTCTACTTTCTTGTCTCCACCTTTGTGGAAGTCACCCTTCTGCTGCTGGCTCCCAAGTGAGTTTGTAAGCTGCCCCTCTCTGTGTCTGTCTGTCTCTCTCATACATGCACACACTCACAAAGCTCTTACTGAGCTTCAGTGAAGTTGTGTAAGGTTTGTGATCCAGGCAGAGAGGCAGACATCATTTGCTTATTACGGCTAAGTGTTCAAGACATGCCCCACTTACTGACCTCCACTAACGGCCTGGGTTTGCGCTCAACTGCAAACCTGAAGTGGCAGAGTTCACAGTAGCTGGTGTTTGAGGATGACAGCCAGTGCTCCAGGCAGCTCCGATGAATTGTCCCCAAGGTCCCCGTACACTCACATGGAGAAAGTAAGTCCTCTTGGCTGCTGCCCTCATGGCAGATTCTGCACATCGGCCGGTCATTGAAAGGGCTGTAAGAGAAGGAGGGCACCTGCTAGTCACTGGGCTGTGACCTGCCACCATGTGGAAGGTCTCTATCTCTGTGTACTTTGGGCCTCCCCAGTGGGAATAGATTGAATCCATATCTGCTTTAAGGCCCCTTAGATATTTTACACTTGACCTCGGCAGTGCGATCAGTGGTCTTGGGCACTCCAGAGCACTTGGGCCATCTACTTCTGCCACCATAAAGAAATAGGGGTTATCCAACATCAAAGTAGCCAGTGTGGCCTAGGGCTGAAAGTGAGTGAAAATGAGCCATGTGTTACTGGTATTTTTGTCTTGAATATAGATGAAATTCAGGCAAACTACCAATCAAAAAATAAAAATCACTCCTTACCATTAAGAACAGAAATTCTTTCAAAATGACACCAATTGTAGTTTCTAGAGACATTGCATCTTTTGAAGCAGGCTAGGACACTTTTGTATACCCAAAGGTTCCTTTCACTTCTTATTTCAATAGGGTGGGAGAGTGAAAGGAGAGAAGTGAATGGCAACCAACCTCAAAGCTGCCACGTAGAACTGCAGACTGAGCCAGGCAAAAAGATGAGTGTGGATGGCCCTTTGAGCTTTTGGAGGATGCTCCTTGGGTTGCCAAAGACACAAAACTGAAAGTGATTTGTGAATGTCCTACCAAGGTGGCCTCTATCTAGACTTCTGCCTTCAATTCTGGAAAAACCATTCCTACACATCTTGTGAAGTACAGTTAGCGTGTATAGCACAGTTAGCGGTTCCCAGTACAGGCTTGTACATAGCACAGTTAGTGGTTCCCAGTGAAGACTCTGCAATCCAGCTGCCTGGGCTCAAAGCCCAGCTCTGGGGATTACCAGGTAGTTAACTCAGGGCAAATAGCTCCATCGCCCTTATACTTTAGTCTTCTGCCCTCTAAAGTGGACACAAAGAATGGTGCCTTCCTTATTGTGATGCCTTGTTAGTGCCAGCTAGTATCACTTGTGGAAAACCTCAGACCAAGGAAAATCAAATTACATGGCAATCACCACACAAGTTTGTGGCCAGTGGAACAACTGAACTAATGGCCTCACTTCTCAATAGGTGTTAGTTCCTATAAGTGTACTGTCCCCATCTCTGACTGATGTCTTCCTATGTTGCTTGTGCTATTCTTTGTTGGGCATCAGATTTTAAGAATGTCATCATGATATGTGATAACCCAACCTACTTCCATACCTTTCTTTTCCTCTTCCTACATCCCCCAAAGATGACAGTGCCCCATCACTCCCTTTACCACCATCTCTGATCCAAATGGAAACAGTCATGGAAACATTGTTGTTTCTCACAGTCCTTTCAGCAATGATCCTGAGAATGAAGATTAAGAAGAGGATTGAGAGAGGAAGTGACCCCCTCCCTCTTGCCCAAAAGATTTACTCATGCTCAGGGGGCGAAGGAAAGGTGACAGAGTTGACTTTTTCTCTTGGACTCCTTCACTCACTTTTCACCATATGCATGTGAAACTGTGCAGCCTTCTGGTTGGCATGACTGTGTGGTGGGAGAGCAGGTACAAATGCCTCACAGACAGACACACACTGGCCCATAGGTCTCAGTCACTTCAACCCAGCTTGCTCTTCCTGATAGAGCAAGGTGACCCATGGCTGCTACAATGGCCAGTGCACACCCAGTCATCTAGTCTTGGTTCAGAGAGGGCCGATGGTACTCACTATCTTACTGTGCTCGGAGTCCTAGCCAATTATTGGAAGTTCTCCAAGAAGTAGAGAACTTCCTCATTCCTTTGTGATAGCCACATAGATTTTAAGTAAAAGGCATGGAGATGATGTTCACAGCCCTGATGGGTGTGACTCCATGTCTGAGGGCCACTGTGTCCAGGATGTGGTTCTTCCAGGAGTCTTGCTGCAGGCACAGGTAGAGATGTGTGGGCCTGTGTCTGCACTGGAGTGGTTGACTGGTCACTCAGACCCAGGGAAGCAGTCAAGGTATAATCGCAAGTTTCAGGGTCAATAGTGTCAGCCCTAACACTAGGGGGCAAGTCTGATGGTAAAATACATTTTACATTCCTAGGTCAACAGTCTCATTTACTCATCCTGAAAGACAGCTGGAGAAGCCAAGGGGCACCTATTAGGCTGGCAGTCCATAGCTCCCAATGTGGCTCTGGTCTATAGCAGCATGAGAACAGACCCTGAGGCACAAGGTCCTGGTTTGGAGAAGTCTCCAAGCTATGCAGAGCCATAGTTCATATCTTTGTTTTCATGCAGGCAGACAAGCTGTGGATGTTTTAACCATTGCACTTCACAGGTCAGAGTGTTTGAAAAGGGTCAGGGATGGGGGCCACTGAGGGTGAAGGAGGAGACAAAGAAGAGACCCCCACGTGGCAAAAGGAGACTCATCCAGGGAGTGGCCAGGGACAGTGGGTCCATGGGGCGATGCTGACCAGCCTGCACTCTAGGAATTTTGCCCACAAATCCAATCATTCTGGCTCAGTCACCTAAAATTAGGCACCTTCTTTATTTTATCCTAACAAAGGGATACCTTTCTTAGCTGCTGGCAACAAGAGCATAATCACCACAGCAGTGTCAAAATAACAAATGTAAAGCAAGCAACCCCATGTCTTGTGGGAACCTTCCCCACATGGCCCTGTACAAGTGTGATTTAAAGCAGAACATTTGACAACATGAATTTTAGTTTTATGCCCTGTTGCTGTAGAAATAGCCACGACAGAACTTGTGTAGTCTTATTTCCTTTTTCTAGCACCTTCTCTTAGCTGACACAAAGACCTGAACACTAATTATGTCCCTTTAGCATTTTCCATCTGACAAACAGTTCTCTGGATCAATTACAGAATCATTTATTTTAATTGTGGTACTACCTCTGGGTGGCAAGAGTCCGCACTACTGTTGACAGCAGCTGCCCGTCCTTGGCTGAAACTTGCATGACATACTGTGGCTGCCCATTCACTAGGCTGCCACAATCCTCCACAGTCTTCACCACGGGTGCAGCTGAGCTGGTGCAGTCTGGCAGGACTTCGGGCAGGTGACTGCAGCGGCTGGTTGTCATGGCAACAGACAGCAATTACTCTGCTAATAGCTTCCACATTCATAGAAGATTTCCATCTAGGAGAGATCAGAAAACAGTTACTTGGACAGGGTGGTTAGTAGAAAATGGAGAGTTATGGGCCACCAACATCATGCTGTCATTATTTAATATAAGTATCAGAGTGGCTTAAACATGGCACATTATCTTGTTACTATTTCAATGGCACCTAAAAACAACAACAATTTAATACAAGTGCGCATGTGCACATTTGTATACATGAGTCCATACACACTCCAGAAATGAGGACATGGTTGTGAAAAAGACAGCAAGCATGTCTGTATCAATAAACATTCAGGAGCCCTGTTATCCATGAAGGAACAGAATGAAGGCTCTGAAGCCTAGCTCTGAAGAGATTAGTAGTTCTTCCTCTTTGCATCAGAAAAGCAATAAGTCTTTGCTTACAGTCTCTAAAAGTTACTAGAATCATTATTAAAACCGTTTGCAACTATCTTTTCTTGTAAGCAATTTATTCTCCATACAGCTTCATTCTGACAATTAAAATCAGAGAGAAAAAGAAGGAAAAGAAATGAATTTGGCTAAGTAGGACATTCCAGGACACTATGTGCCAAACATGTATCATTTAATTATTGTTCCATCTTTCTGATTTTTGCCATATCTGTGTCCCATGTACAATTACCTACTTACAACAATATATCTTAAAAATTAACTTCCTTTAAAAAGTTAACCTAGCTTAGCCTGTCTTAAAGTTATTCATGAAATGATTAGTTTGATGTTGGTTGCTTTCAAATGGACATTAAAATAAATACATAAGCAGTGAATTTTTTTTGTTTGTGTACTACGT
This sequence comes from Pedetes capensis, assembly GCA_007922755.1. NCBI lineage: Eukaryota > Metazoa > Chordata > Mammalia > Rodentia > Pedetidae > Pedetes > Pedetes capensis. The sequence goes on along the minus strand of VMDO01020406.1, from coordinate 17,450 downwards.
AAAATCCAAGGGCACATATATCATCATAAGGAAACATAGGGGAGGTCATAAGAAAGTGATAAAAGAGATCTCTACCACTGATTAGAAATAATCAATTATTAATAAGGATTTTTACCTCCTTGACAGCTTCTATCATAGGAAATGCAAGGGATTCTGTTCCTGGTCTGTGGTTCAGGGGTGGGTCATGACCTTGAGGTCAAAGCATTAAGACCCAGTGGAGTGAGGAATCCCACTGCATCCAATAATAGGTCAGCATGTGATGTGTAAAAAATGCAGGCTTTTGCAGAAACTTGCAGGAAGAATTGTGTCCAAAGGTGAGATGACACAGTGTTGTGGCTCACACATGCCCCTTCTGCCAGTCTGCTCACCTCATGCTCCACATGGCTTAGGCTCAGTGGATAGGGTTTGGCTGACAGATGGATCTCATGTTAGTAACTAGCTTGGGTCATCAAAGCCGCCGCAAGTCTACCTAAATGAAAGTCTTGTCTTGTCCCCACCCCACCCACAAGAGGGTATTTGGGATTCCCCTACGAGTGCTTTCCTTCCAGATGTTTGTCTTATTATATTTTACTTGATCCCTACAGTTCTGGATGGGGGCTGGGATTTAGCTCAGTGGGTAGAGCGCTGCGCTGCAGTCTCTGAGGTCCCGAGTTCAATTCCCAGCACCGCAAAAATGGGAGAAGGGCCTGGCAACCCACTCTCAAGGCACTCAGCCTTGAGTCCCGAAGCACTCAGCCATTGAAAACCCTATGAGGGTCGCTATGAGTCGGATACCGACTCGACGGCACCTAACAACAACAACAACAACAACAACAGTTCTGGATACAGGATCTTTCCAATTTCTAGAACAATGTGTAGCAACTGGATGTTCTCAAGGCAAGAACACAGTGTTTCCAGAGGAACTTGAATAGACAGGTTCGCTCCCAACAAGCACATGTCATCCAGGCTTGAATGTGTGAGACAATGGGATATGACTGTCAGTTGCTTCTTGCTGCTGAGGGCTCTAGCTGGCTTGCTCCAGCAGCCTCTCTTCCCCATCCTCTTGCCCCCACAACTCCTCTCAGTGTATGCATCGGTTCCTGCAGTGGGGAAAGGTCTGTGGACACCAGTCCTTGGCTGTGGCCTGATATGAGGGCACAACAGGGGCTTCCTGGTCCCTCCCATCTCATGATACCAGACTGAACACTCAAATACAGTTTGACAGAGAGCTGGTATTGGATAGGATTTATTGCTTTATTTTATCTTAAAAATGAAAGAAGTATACATTATAGAAAGTACTATCCCACCCCTCAGATAACCACATTACATTCTTTTTGGTGTATATCTTTTTACTTATTATTATTATTTTTACAAAATTGGCAGGGTGGAGTTTGTAGCTGGGACCACAGGGTCTATTTTTTCTTTTTTAAACTGAGTTATGGTAGTTTCAGGCCAACAAACCAAAAGATGTTAAAAGATGTGCCTCTTCTAAAATGGTGTGTAACTCCCTCCTCTGACCTACCCTGACAAAACCCCATTGACATGATTTTAAATTCTCATAATGCTTCGCAGCCACAAAGTGCAGCTTCCTGGCAACAGCTCTCTTGCTTCACAAGGCAGCCATAGATTAAGAGCCAGGGGTATGTTGGCAGGAAAAGCAGACACAGTGACCTTCTTGCTGCATGGAATCATTATGTCTGGGTGCACTGTGAGAATCTATTTTTGGGTTTTGCATAACTCCAGCTCAGAGGGCCAAACACTCCCTCCATATACTTGCTGGAGCTGGAAGTGGGTAGGGAGGGGGACACAGTATGTCAGGGGGACCCCGGGCTGTCAGTAGTAAGGCTACCCTGCTTGGGATGTTCACTTACCTGTAATCTATATTAAATCCTCATCAAAGGAAGTAGTCTTAAATGTGTGACCTAAATCCACAACAGAATGCCCTTAAAAATATTCTTGAAACAGAATTTCTCTTATCCTTGTTTTCATATCTTTAATTTCACTTCTGGATGATCAACTTCACTTCTCTTCTCACAGGCACAGGGGTATTACCAACCACCTGATAAAATTATCCCATTTGCAGTGGGTACTGGGCACTGAGTTCAGCATAAAGGGACATAAGACATCTCTACTTTGCTTTCTCTTCCAAGCAAGCCCTCACTCCTTCTGCCATCTCTGCAGAACCCTGCACTTCAGATCATCTAAGTCCTCATTCCACTTAGGACCAAACTGAAGTGATAGCCCAGTTAGCACTCCCAGAAGAATGTACCAGTGCGTCTGCTCTCCATCACACACCAGAATAACCTTGAGATATGGAGACTGGCCTGCCAGCAATGAGTCCCAACAGTACCAAAAGACTACGCTTTGAATAAAAAATGATGTGAGAAGGATTACACAGAGTGTAAGCATGCTTGATTAAGGTGGGGATGGCTGAGTTGGTTCCAGCCCCGCAAGAATAGATCCTACTCAAGCAGAGGAGGAAGGATGGGAGCACATTCTGCCTGGATCTCAGTGCAAAGAAAGCCTGGAGGCTGAGATACAGGCATGGGGCAGGCAGGCATTGGCCTGCAGGCTGTATGCACCAATTGGCATGCATATGTTGTACCTCGGGCAGTGACAAATGGCCCACTGCATCTCCTTGCCTTATACAGAGCCACCTGGGAAAACAGCAGGCTGTTGCCTCAGATGCTAGAAAGAGCTGAGCTGTTGGCTTGCAGCCTAGCACTTGTCTTTCACTAATCTTTCTGCAAAATTTAAGCACCATTTGATTGCTTTCTTATCAATAACAGTGCACTTCTCTTGTAGGAAAGTAGCTTCCTAGTATACCCAAGAATCCTCTTGGGGATTTCTCAGGAGAAAATCACAGTGTCAGGAGAGAGAAGTGTATATGTGATCTTGAAATCTCAAACTGCACTGGGAGGACAGGTCCTTTTTTGCCTAGGCTTGACATCTTGCTCAATTTCTTTCTTAGGCTGAGAATAAAACATGATTTGGCACTGGCCAAGCTCAGCTGCACACAGTGGGAAGAGTAGGAGTAGGTAGACAAGAGGGTAACAGTGAAAACATAGGGAGTGGCTAAATAAATGAAAGCCTGATTAGAGAATTGTTAAAATAAAAAGGCTTGTCTCTTAAACTGTGACCCCTGCAAAGTGCAGAGTAAAGGTTTTCTAAAGCAGGAGACCCAGCCAGGCTGCAGGTAATCGTTGCTGAGTTTCTGGAACAGTCTGCCATTGGTAAGTGATTTTCCATGGGAACGTGGCTGGCATCATGAGGACGTGTTCTCAGGACATGGGGGAAGGGAAGGAAAGCATGCTGAAAGTGCATCCTGCTTACCTCTGTAGCCCCTGTGCCTCAGCAGCCCCCTGAACCTTCAGTGATGATGAAGTTACACAAAGAATTCTGTTCTTAGACGCACAACACCAAACCTTGGCCCTGGCCCACCACTCACCAGGGGAAGTCACCAGCCTCTCAGACTTTCCTGAGCATTTGAAATTAGGGTGCTAATACTTCCTGAGCCATCTCACCTGGTTTTTTATAAGGCCTAAAACAAAGTATTAGTCAGCTTTCCATTGCTATAACGCAGTATCTCAGGCTAAGTAACTTATAAAGAAGTTTATTTAGCTCACAGTTTTGGAAGATGAGAGTCAAAGTGTTGACCAAAGGGAAGCACTGGCTCTAGTGAGGGCTGCTCTGGCTGCATCACATCATGACAGATGGCATTATGGCTGAAGTTTGTGCAAAGGGGAGATCACATGGCAAGACAGGAAACCAGAGATCTTTTAGGGGTCAGGCTTGATCTTGCTTTTTCATAACTCACCCCCATGGGAACTCACCAGGATTCCATGAGAACTTCCTTGATACCTTCTGAGAGCAGCACCCCCAATGGCCTAAATTACCTCCCCTAATTCTACTTAAAGGCTTAACCACTTTAATATTGTTGCCGCACTGGGGACAAAGTTGCTAACACATGAAGCTTTGAGGGATAAACTACTTCCAAACCAAGCACAAGATAACACAAGTGCAAGCTGGGATGTGCAATGTACATAATTTGCATTTTGTACTATGTTAACTGTAATTCCTGCTCTTTTTGTAGCCTGGGCTGTGTCTTATTTCTGTCTTTTAAAACCACCCTCTCCATGGTGGTCAATTTATCCCACATAGTACCTTTTATAGCACATTTGAACTCTGACATTTACCATTCCATCTCTTGGCTAAGAATCACAGAGGGAATCTCATTGTTACTTACTCACTTCTCATTCTCCTTAGCCTTATCTCCTTTTGCTTTGGAACACAGGTTTCATGTATCCATGAAAATACTTTATAAAGATATATGAGAGCCTCACACAGTGGAACACCCCTGTAATCCCAGTGATTCGGGAGGCGGAGGCAGGAGGATTGTAAATTCGAGACCAGAGGCAGTCTGTGTAATTTAGCAAGACCCTGTCTCAAAAAGTTAAAAAAATGGACTAGGGGTGCAGCTCAGGAGTCCAGCACTTGCAAAGCATGCAAGCACCAGGCTCTGGGTTCAACTTGCCATACTGAAAAAAAAAAAAAAGATATCATGAAAATTGCTATGATGTTGGAGATACTTGGGTCTTAGTTACAGCAGCTATCATTAACCTAACTAATCTATGATAAATACACTAGAAAATAAAATATAAGCCACTCCCAAGTTCCTTTTCAGGTAAAATTGTGTTAGAATTGATTTTTTTCAGTATTGGGGGCTTGAACCCAGAGCCTTATGCATGCTAAGCAAGTGCTCTATCCCTGAATTGTCCCCCCAACCCCCTTTTAATTTTTTTATTTTTGAGACAAGGTCTTGCTGGGTTGAACAGGCTGCCTCTGGCCTTGTACTGGTGATCCTCCTACCTAAGACTCCCAAATAGCCATAACCAAATTTTTATTGCCAAGTCAACATTAGTCTCTTAGATGCATGTTGAAAAGGGGGATAAATCTATTTCGGTATAAAAATTACCCACAAGATTTAAATATAGAAGCAAAAGCATAAGAGTGTAAATGCTGCCTCCCACTAACCTAGTCTTGGGAGCCAACTGGGTGGTGTGTAAAGGGGCAGTCTGGAGTAAGACTGGGCCTCAAAATTTAACCTTAATATCCAATTCCAGAGGTCTTAAGAATGAGAAGAAATACAGTGGTTGCAACAATGGGCTTAAACATAAAAAGATCATGTGTGTGTGGCACAGTGTTGGATAGTGTTTCATTCTGTTATACACAGGGTTGTTATGAGTGGGACCCAACTCAATGGCACCTAACAACAGCAGCAAATTGTAGTACTGATCCCTGAAACTAATGAGTAGTTACTAATCAATAGGCATAAAATTTTGGACAAGAAAGATGAATATGCCCTAGAGATCAGCTCCATGACATTGTAACCATGGTTAATAGTAATGTACTGCACACTTAAAAATTTGTTAAGAGGGTAGAGCTCATGTTAAGTGTTCCTACTACAATAAATTACAATTTCAAAAGAAGAAACAGTAGGCATCACAGGTCCAAATGTGTACTAGAAGGATCTTGTGTCATCCCCATAACCAGAACTTGTCAACAAAGTAAATCAAAAAAGCAAATTCATTTATTCTTCTTCTATCTAAAAATATCTTTTAAAAAGTTTTTGAGAATTTGTTTGATATTCCTAGGAAGTTTCTGGTGGCACCAAGCCCAGTTATCTTAAATCCTACTTAGCATTTCCCAAGGAAGAGGACAGGCCACCAAATAACATGGAGGGCTCCCCAGTCCTCCAGGGTGGCAGAGACACAAGACCCCACCGCCTTTCCATTACCACTCATGCCCTGAGTTTGGGGGAAGCACACCATGGAACTACAGAATGGCTGGATGTTTTGCTGCTCCCATAGAGTTCTGTACCACCAGCACTGGTCCAGGACCCAGAAGCCTGACCTTAGTTTTACATGAGTGAATCTGCTTCGGAAAGGAGGTGCAAAATGTCCTCTTGCTTTCTTCCAGGGCTGCAAACTCAGGAGCACAACTTCCTCTAAAGAGACCAATGAGTGGGTGATACAAGGCAGTCAGTGACTGAAAAGGGAAGAAATAGTAACAATGGCCTGTCTAGGAACTTTCCCCTCTGAGTTAGCCTTGCAGACCTTGAATTCAAAGAACAGTTTCTGAGAATAAGAATACTCTTTAACAGAACATTTCCTTGGCTTTTGGGGCATCTTAAGACCAGACAGTGCACTGCATGGCTGATGAACTTAGAGTATTGCAAATGTTTGGGGCAAATAAGTGGAGGTAGGAAATCACTCAGTGACCTTCTTTTTCAATGAAAATGAAGCAAATGACTAATTTCAAAACCATTAACATATAAAAGCAGCATATTTCTTCTGAGAACAGGACACAAAGGCTCTCCAAGGAGAATGCTGGGACGTGATTACCAGCAACACTGAAAAGTTTTCAAAAACTCACCAAGGAGGCTATTCACTAAGAGTGTACAGCAGCAAAGTAGCTGCTTCATTAAACTTAAATGGCTGTGGCAGGGCTATGCTTACAGACTCACGCTTCCAAATTATACATTTCTTTTCTGGATGCTTCACTGACCTCATTATGTAGAGCACAGAGTTTGTCATTCCAAATAAAGTGACCATCCAAGTCTTTATAAACATGTCCATCAGGCACTTGATGAGTCTGCAGAGGAAACACTGGCTAGCCCAATACATTTTTTTAAACGACTTCTCTTTTTGTTGTCTCATTATTTTCTGCTACATGCTCATTGCCACACATAGAGGGCAAATAAGCAGGTGAAATGCTTGTTTCTGATCATAAAGGAGGTTTTGATAGTGGGATAATGGCATTTTCCTGAAGAATCTGTAAATGTCAGTGATGAACCACAGGGAGGAAAAAACCAGACCAACATAAGGCAAGTTGGATACAGTGACAGTTACAACACCACATTCCCAGCTTACTATTTTAAAGTTGTAGTCTGAGTTATTTATTTTTTCCTATCTATGTAGTTAATCTTGATTCTCAGCCACAAGAAATATCAGAAACATCAGACAAATATTTTTCATTAAAAATTACTATATTTTCTCTTCATCCAGGTAAAATCTTCTCATTCGGCTGAAGGCAAATCAAGTACCAATTATCATATTTATACATATTTTTCCCCTGAAGAAGTACTCATGAAATTAATTCAGATTTTGGAGGCTATCCATCCATTTTTTCCATTTATTTTTAATTAGAAAGATGAAAATGGCAATTAAAAAATCCCACAACAACCCAATGTGTTCAAAGATACAGCGACAGCTGAATTACACTTGTAAATAACTGGCTCCCACACACAGAGCCCTGCTGAGCTGGGGAGGGCTGGGGAAGAAGCGGGCTACACTGATGAGTTTTGGGGACACATAAGAAAGTTTAAACGTCAAGTTTAAAATTGTGGAGGGGAGCAGGCAAAACAGAATAAGATATTCATGGGACACATTACTCTGAGGGGAAATATAAGTATATTCTTCAAATCATATTCCTAGTGCCCAGTGTCAATCAAGCAACTCCCTGTCTAGGTTGCATGAGGAAAAGTAGGCAGGGTACAGCATGCTGGCCCTGATATCTGATCAAACAAGAAAAATATCCTAGTTACAATGAGACTAAACACATTCTAAAGTGGAAGTTCTTAACTTGTTGTGTGGCCTATGCATATCCTCCATCAATATGCAAGTGAATGTCTGCCATTAAGGAAGTTGATTTTGTATTTGTTGCCAAACTGTACCTTACCTCCTGCTGCATGGACAAGCCAGCAATAGTTGTACAGATATGCTCACTCTTAATCAAAGCCTCCCATGCCTCAGAATAAAGACAACTGCTGGCTTATTTTAAGCCAGAGTTCTTCAAAATTTTCCTCTAGCCTGTTTCACTGAGGCCATGGGGTGGGGCATTAATCTTGCCTCTTCACAGGGCACTGTGCAAGGTTTGTATTCCATTAGAGGCAGGTGGCTGGGCCTCCCTGTATGTTCCTTGAAATGCTTTCAGACCCACAAGGATCTGTGAAACATTTGGCTGCCCTGCCTTCCATTTACATGTGAGGATAACAAGAGTTACTCAGCTTGCCAAGGAACACTAAGGCAAGTGCAGAGTGAAGGCGTCTTTGGGTTTTTCATTTTAGCCCTGATCTTGGCATTGCAGAGCTGGTTTCCCTCCTATATGCTTCATATTACCAAAAGTCCTCAAAGTACCAAGTTGTTCTTTCATACATGGTCTAGAGATAAAAACAATCTCTGGGTATCCTTGTGCTGCTTTTTCATGTAACTGGCTTTTGAGTCAGGGCCTCTATAAGAATCTTTGCAGGGAGAGGAGGCAGAGCCCTGGCTTCAGATCAGGGTGTCCTGGCTGTGAATTGTCACCCAACAGCTTATCAATGGGAGGGAGCTATGTGATGCTGAACCTGTTCCCTCCCTGACACTGAGGCCTGAGGTAGGTCTATGCCTGGCTCACAGAGGGGTTCTGACAATGGGCAATGCTCAAGACTGTAGTGCATCAGTCATCTCACAACCATGGGGGACAGGAGAGATCAACCTCTAGGCTGGCTCCCCTAACTTGCTGCCTTCTTAGTTCCCGTCACTCCCCTCCCACCTTCTCAAAACACCGGGGGTGGGTGCAGAACCATTGACATCTGCTTTGACAGTCCTGCCTAAAGATACATAAAAATCATGGAAACATTCCTGTGAATTACTTTTGTTGGCCTTGGACGATGTTCCCCTCCCCACACTTAACACACAAAAACCTGGTTCTCTTTTATTGGTTCCCTAAAATGGGTCCAGACTTTTTAAATAATCAAGAAACAAAGAAGAATAAAGTAACACATAGCTAAGGACCCAATAACCTGAGATGAATTTATCACTTAATTGCTTTAGTTTGTATTGTAGATTCTTGTGAACTATGAAATTGGCCAATAGAGTCTCCTATTACCACAATGCAAAGCACTTACTAATCTTTTCAAAGGAACCTCTGAGGCATCATTTTTTCTAATTGGAATGCATATTCTTTCTGGCCTTGATCCTCTGGCTGGGATCTGCCTGCCTCTACCTGGACACCACATATCTTGTCGTTGGCACTTGCACCAGTTCCTTGCACCATGGTATAGAGTGGCCTCTCTTAGCCCCGGCCTGTAAATTGCTGACTTCACTTGGCCTTTTTCAGTGTGAGGATCAGCTTGCCCTCTCCTGATCCTCTAGGGAAGCCAAGGATTGAAGCCTGTTAGAAATGTCTCAGCATGTCAGATTACACAGAGGGCTGTCCTCCCACTGGAAGGTCCTCTGGAGCCCCTCAGCACCACAGAAGAAAGGTCCTAAAACAAGTATCTGATCTGTTCCTTTCTCTATATATCTAGACTTGCCAAAAACAATGGGTGAGGTTCCTTAGCTCAATTTGGCCTATTTTGCAGAAACAGAAACAATTTTATATTGACACTGAATTACATAATTGTTGTTGTTGTTAGGTGCCATCGAGTTGGTATCCGACTCATAGAGACCCTCTGTACAACAGGGGAAACACTATTGTCAGTGCTTCTCTGCTGTTCATAGGGTTTTCAATGGCAGATTGATTTTTGGGAGGGGGTTGCCAGGTCCTTCTCCCAGCCTACAGCTTCTGGTGTTCCCAGGCAGTCTCCCATCCAGGTACTAACCAGGTCCAATCCTGCTTAGCTTCCGAGATCTGACAGGATCGGATGCCACAGGGCTATAGCTGCAGGCTGAATTACATAATTAGCCAAGACAAAACAACTAAATAATACACAGAGGTTTACATTTAAATTTTTTTATTTGATGATAGTTTTTCTTCAGAACAGGCATAAAATTACACAATTAATGGCAACAGTGTGAGTGTATTTTTCTATTTTCATAGTACTACTCATTTTCCACTTTCTAAGTGCTTAATAAATATAGTGGGTCTTTACTGCCTTCTAGGGTGAAAATAACATTTATACCCCTATGGAGCTCATTCATTTGTTTTATGGGCTAAAAAATCTCTAGTGTGTCACAAATTAACACAATGTTCCTAAGGGCTGTGTTTTATTCTTGAATCCCCAAATTCACTAATAAATGTGAAAAACAAATGCAGTCAGATAAGTCCCTAGAGACGAGTCACTGCAATTGCTGAAGAAAGCAAGTTATTCCAGCTAAGATCAGCACTAACTTTCACACCAGAGACTTTGTTTCCCAAATTCTCTTTCGATTACCCAGTGTAAAGCAATGAATTGGTTTCTAATGACTATCCAAAAAAGCCAACAGGACTAGTTCTTTTTAATATAAAGATCTTCAGAAAATTAAGAAAACATAAAAATATTGAATTATCAGGTAATGCCCTTTTTTGATCATAACTCCTATCTTGTCTATTGACAAATGTTGTTAGGTGCCATCAAGATGGATCCAACTCATAGCAACCATCATGGGTTTTCAATGGCAGATTGTTTCAGAATTATATTGGAGTGGGTTGCCAGGTCCTTCTCCCACAGACAATAGGACCTCTAAATTAATTATCCCTGAGAAAGAGTTGCTTTTTTTTTTTTTTTTTTTTTGCGGTACTAGGGGTTGAACCCAGGGCCTCATGCTTGCATGCTTTGCAAGTGCTGGACCACTGAGCTGCATCCTCAGCCCTTTTTTATTTTTTATTTTTTTTACTTTTTGAGACAGGCTCTCGCTAAGTTACACAGATTGCCTCTGGTCTTGAACTTGTGATCCTCCTGTGTCTGCCTCCCAAGTTGCTGGGATTACAGGTGTATGCCACCATGCCCCGCTTGTTTTTTGTTTTTTGTTTTTTGTTTTTTGTTTTTTGTTTTTTTGGCAGAACTTAGGGGTAGAACCCAGGGCATCACATATATTTGCAAGTGCTCTACCACCAGGCTGCATACCCAGCCAATTTTTTAATTTTCATGTTTTATTTTTATGAGTCAGGGTCTTGCTAAATTATGCAGGCTGCCTTTATCTTCACATGTGAGATCTGCCTGCCTCTGCCTCCCAACTTGCTGGAATTATGTGTGTTTGCCATCATGCCTGACTAGAATTGCTCTTCTTTAACTTACTATTTTAATCATGAAAAATGTCAAACAAATAGAATATTATAGAAAATTCACATATGCCACATCATCCCAATATAGAAATTAATAAGATTCTGTTACTGGACTTTATGAGGAAGAACGTGGCATCAAGATTGGAGGAAGACTCATTAACAACCTGCATTATGCAGATGACACCACTCTGCTTGCTGAAAGTGAAGAGGATTTAAAACATTTACTGATGAAAGCCAAAGATCATAGCCTTCAATATGGGTTGCAACTAAACATCAACAAAACAAAAATCCTTACCACTGGGTCAGCACGCAACTTCACAATAAATGGAGAGAAGATTGAGGTTGTCTAAGATTTTGCTTTGCTTGGCTCTATAATCAACACCAATGGAAGCAGCAGTCAAGAAATCCAAAGACGCATTGCTCTAGGAAAAGCTGTGGCAAAAGATCTCTTTAGAGTATTGAAAAGCAAAATGTCACATTGAAGACGAAGGTGCGTCTGACTCATGCCATGGTATTTTCAGTGGCATAATATGATTGTGAAAGCTGGACACTGAACCAGAGAGACAGAAAAAGAATTGATGCTTTTGAATTGTGGTGCTGGAGGTATCTGTTGAATATACCATGGACTGCCAAAAGAACCCAGAAATGTGTCCTAGAAGAAGTGCAACCAGAGTGCTCCTTGGAAGCAAGAATGGCCAAACTGCGTCTTACATATTTCGGACATGTAGTGAGGAGAGAACAATCCCTGGAGAAGGACATCATGTTCGGAAGAGTGGCAGGTCAACGCAAAAGGGGAAAACCCTCCACCAGATGGATTGACACAGTGTCTGCAACAATGGACTTAAACATAAATAAGATTGTTTGCCTGGCGCAGAATCGGCAAGTGTTTCGATCTGCTGTACATAGGGCCGCTATGAGTCGGATTTGACTCGACGGCACCTAACAACAACAACTTTTATTTTACCTTTCCTCCTTCCCTCCTTTTTTTTTTTTTTTTTTTTGTGTGTGTGTGTGTGTGTGTGTGCGTGTGCGTGCTTGGTATCAAATGTAAGACCTTGCACATACTAGGCAAGCACTCTACCACTGAGTTACATCTCAGCCCTGGACATTCTTTATCTCCCTACAAAGCCATTATTATACCTAAAAATGTTAATAATACTTTGCCATTTTCTAATAGCTAGACTATGGGTGCTATGTCCTTTTTAATACATCGTATCAGCTGGCAAATAATGTATGGCCATTCCACTTTTGGGCTGGGGTTGAGCTCAGTTGGTAGAGTGCTGCTCCACACTCTCTGAGGACCCAGGTTTGATCCTCAGCACTGCAAAAAGGAGAGATGGACATGGCAATCCATACATAAGCAATCCTGAAATAGTCAGTCATTGAAAACCCAATGAAGGTCACTATGAGTCAGACCCGACTCAATGGTACCTAACAGCAAACAACAACAGTCCCACTTTAGTGGGTTCAGGGAAGTTCTACATTTAGACATTTCTAAAGATCTAATGCTTGTAGCTGTGCCACTGTGGCATCTGTTCCCATAAGATCTTGGAAGCTAAGCAGGGTAGGGCCTGGTTAGTACTTGGATGGGAGACCACATGGAAACACCAGGGGCTATAGTAGGCTTGGGAGAAGCCACTCCTAAAAAACAATCAGCCACTGAAAACCCTACGAATAGCAGAGAAGCACTACAATACTGTTTCACCTGTTGTACGTAGGGTTGCTATGAGTTGGACACTGACTCGATGGCACCTAACAACAAAGATCTAATGATGGCATCTAATAATGACAGCTGTCTGAATCAATTATTTCACTTGTGGGCTATACAAATGTGCTTTTCTAATTATAACTTATCTTCTCATTTAGTGATTAGAATTTTTTTTTATAAAGAAGATCTCTCCTTCTTCAGCCAGTGAAGCCTGGTTATCCGGAACTGCAATTTTCCCACAAAAGGTACCATCACTGCTTAGTTCTATCCTATGATACCCAATCTCCAGAGTAAGGAATTGGTGCCTTAGTTACATCCTATAGTAACTGAGCTCTTTTATTTATATTATTCTTAAATGTTCACTTGTCTTCACTGAAATAAAAATAAAACCAAAACACTACTCCTTAACAAACCCTCCTTCTTGAGTATAGAGAACTTCATTTGTGATTTCAAATAATGCAAAATAAGCCAAGGGGATGGTTTTTGCCATCTCATAGCCCTTTTGGTTGGAAGACCAAGTATGGTTTCCCTCATCTGCTCTGACATCTAAGATTCCGGTCCTCCCAGCTGACAGTCTCCCCTTAGGCCCCACACTCCTCGTACACAGAGGACTTCTGCATATACTGATTCCTTAGGAATAATGAGAACAATTCTAAAACATCCTTTCTTTTGATTATTGCTGTACAGATCATTGGTGTTTCTTGTCCCCAGTAGGCCTCCATTCCCACATTACTTATCAGATAACCCTGAAGGTGCCAAGCCCATGGAAGGGAGTTGGCAGAACTAAGACCTCTGCAAACTGACTAATGGAGGCCACTGTGCCTGGGTGGCTCAGACTTTGTGATCTGTGAGGAAGGCATTCCTGCCCAATGAAGCCTATAGGAGCCATCTGGTAGAGCCACACCCTGAGCCAGCTCTATGGTGGTGACACATTAGGGCACATTAACATGTGGGCAAGCTTCTACCAGGGGAAGAATCTGCACCTATATGAGAAACACTTCGCTTTTCTTCTTCTCACTAACAAAGGTGAAAACATTTAGGCCATTCGTAGGTATTCCTCACAGAAGCATTTATATGCCTTCTTTCACAATGGCTGACAAGTGTCTCTGAGACTGACAGGAATCCAGGGTCTTTCTTTTCTTTTCTCTCAAGAGTAGGGACATTTTCAGCCCATTATTGCCTTGTTTTACTGACAGGCATCTGTCAGACATTAAAACAGAGTGCTAATGGGAAGATAATATGCCAACTTGGGCCACACACTTCAAGAGGGAAGCACTCATGAAAAACATGTATTTTGGGAAACCTAGAAACTCATGTGCCCATCTGCATTTCTATTTCATTTGAAATTGAATGTAAAGAGCCAGATGTAGGGGCTCATGCCTGTAATCCCAGCGACTTGGGAGGTGGAGGCAGGAGGATTGCAAGTTCGAGACTAGAGGCAGTCTGCATAATTTAGTAAGACCCTCTCTCAAAATAAAAAAAAAGTAAAAAAAATGGGCTGGGGGTACAGCTCAACGGTATAGCATTCACAAAGCATGTAAGCATGAGGTCCTCAGTTCAACCCCCCAGTAATATAAGAAAAGAAGAGAAAAAAGAAAAGAAAAGAAATCGAATGTAGAATAGCAAAGCAGTGGACGGAGGAATAACAGAGTGAGGGATTCAGAGAAGATTCCTAAGTGGACCCATGGACATCAGTGTGGAGGTCACTGCTCTAAGGTGAGCAGGTTAGGAAGTCTGTGCCACAGAGGCAGGCAATTTGGAAGAGCTTTGTCCTGGCTTCACTGGAGCTCAGTGAGAGCTGCTTAATTACAAACTGGCAGGAAACATCGTCCATGCCTCTGTGAGTGGAGGCATTGAAAAGATCCTGAAAGAGCACAAGTACTTTCTTTTGAAACAGAAGTGCAAACTAAATAACAAGGGCAATTTGGTTACTGATGAGAATCTTTCTAGTGAATGGTTCTATTTTGGGAAAGTAATATTATACTTAGATATTTGGATCTCCAGTCATATTTTCAGGTCTTGGCTTCTTGGCTAATGTACATACAAGCATATCCTTCAATGTGTACACACACACACACACACACACACATCCTATGCAAGGCAATCTTTATGTTAGCAATGCACCATAACCTCTTACCATTCTAGATATAAACACAGAGCCTAGGGACTAACAAAAATACAATCCCTACTGCAAAATTCTCATATGAGCACAATGGGAGGAAAACAGGTGCCATCGTATCAGATAGAACAGTCAAGTTGCCTAGAGTAGAAGCCAGAAACACCAGCCTCACCAGCAAGAAGGGTTATAATTTTCCTTTTAAAACCAAAGCAGAGGAGCTATTTGGTGCAACAATTCAGCATGAGAGTCTTGGACACTTTTGGGTTGGAGTCCCTATTACTTATGTGTCCTTAAGCTGGGGATAAAATGATGCCTATGTTATAATGTTTGAGGATTAAATGCAATAATATATATGAAGTGTCCAGCATAGAGGTCAGCACACAGCAAATACTGCTGGCTGCAATTACAGTGCTAGGGCCCCAGCAACCTCAAATGTCTCCAGGGTACCCTCTTGCTTTCCGTATTTCTATTCAAGCCAATATACATTCATTTGATGCTAATGCTAATTTGATACTGATGCTAATATGGGAGCCAACACAGTACTTTGAGAGGCAGCATAGAGAAAAAGACATGCTTGGGAATTAGGCATGACACTTCTGCCGTCAGATACAAGGGTTCAGTCTTGGATAAATTATGTAACTCTGAATGTCCATTTGCCCATCTGTGAAAAAAGAGAAAGTGACTCTTTTACCATCATGCAATTATCCCAGAGTATCTAAATTGCCTCACCTAGTGCTGGCTACTCAAGGTAATACCGTGGCTCTCGTGTACTTGTTCTAATTTTCTTCAGCTTCAGTTTGAACTTGCATATGAGAAGTTGATGGTCTGATCCACAGTCAGCACCTGGTCTTGTTTCGACATTTTGTATAGAGCTTTTCCATCGTCTCTTTCCACATATGTAGTCAATTTGATTCCTGTATGTTTCATCTGGTGAAGTCCATGTGTATAGTCTCCATTTATGATGTTGAAAAAATGTATTTGTAATGAAAAGGTCATTGGTCTGACAAAATTCTATCATGCGATCTCCAGCTTCATTTCTGTCACCAAGACCATATTTTCCAACTACTGAGCCTTCTTCTTTGTTTCCAACCTTTGCATTCCAGTCACCAGTGAATATCAGTATGTCTTGATTGCATGTTTGATCTATTTCAGATTGCAGAAGCTGATAAAATTCTTCCTTTTCTTCATTTGTGGCCTTAGTGGTGGGTGCATCAATTTGAATAATAGTCATATTAATTGGCCTTCCTTGTAGGCATATGGATATTATTCTATCACTGACAACATTGTATTTCATGATAGATCTTGAAATGTCTTTCTTGATGATGAATGCAACCCCATTTCTCTTTAGTTTATCATTCCCAGCATAGTAGACCATATGATTGTCTGACTCAAAATGGCCTATGCCAGTCCATTTTAGCTCACTGATGCCTAGAATGTCAATGTTTATGTGCTCCAGTTTTCTTTTAACAATTTCTAATTTTCCTAGATTCATACTATGTACATTCCATGTTCCAATTACTGATGGATGTTTACAGTTGTTTCTCCTCATTTTGAGTCATGCCACATCAGCAAGTTGAGCACCCTGGGGCTTTACTCCATTTCCGTCATCACGGTAGACTCTACTTGGAGGAGGCAACTTTTCCCCAGTAGTCTTTTGAGTGCCTTCCCACCTGGGGGCCTCATTTTCTAGTACTATATCTGACAGTGTTTCTTTGCTATCCATAGGGTTTTCAATGGCTAGTTGTTTCAGGAGTGGCTCGCCAGGTCCTACTTCCTAGTCTGTCTTAGTCTGGAAGCTCAGCTAAAAACCTGTCCACCATGGGTAACCTTGCTCATGTCCGAGGTTATAGTGGCAGAGCTCTCAGCCTCATCACAACACGCAAGCCCCCACAGTGCAGCAAACTGACAGACGTATGGGAGCCATGGTATGACCTTGAGTATATCCCACCTGAGTTCAGAGACCACCTCAAAAATAGGTTTAATGCATTAGACACAAATGATAGGAGACCAGACGAATTGTGGCATGACATAAAAGATATCATTCAAGAAGGAAGCAAAAAGTTCTTAAAAAGACAAGAAAAAAAGAAAAGACCAAATTATATGCCAAAAGAGACACTGGACCTTGCCCTTGAACTTCGAGCAGCTAAAGCAAAAGGAAGACATGAGGAAGTTAAGGAACTAAACAGAAGATTTCAGAAGGCAGCTCGAGAAGACAAAACAAATATTATAATAACATGTGCAAGGAGCTGGAGGCAGAAAATCAAAGGGGAAGAATGTGCTCTGTGTTTCTCAAGCTTAAGGAAGTGAAGAAAAAACTCAAGCCTCAAGTGGCAGAAGTGAAAGATTCTACAGGGAAAATATTAAATGATGCAGGAAACATCAAAAGAACATGGGAAGAATACACAGAGTCATTATATAAGAAAGAATTGGTAGATGACCAACCATTCCAAGAGGTTGCATATGAAGAGGAACCAATGGTGTTGAAGGATGAAGTGGAAGCTGCCTTGAAAGAACTGGTGAAACACAAGGCTCCAGGAATTGATGGGATACCAATAGAGATGTTTCAACAAACAGATGCAGCACTGGAGGTGTTAACATGTTTATGCCAACAGATTT
>VMDO01020405.1:0-37594 GCA_007922755.1 Pedetes capensis | reverse complement strand
TAGAGCCAGCACTTAAAGGGGTAGAGCCTTGCTCTATAGGGGCTGCCTGCTCCTTGCTCTCCATAAGGGGAGCACCCCAATAAACCTTCCCTGTCCTTTTCCAACCACCTGAAGGTCTCCCGAGGTCCTTCTTTCCGACACCGGTCACGTGTTATGTTGTGGGCTTGGCCCTAACTTTAGCCGGGCTAGAGCCAAAACCGTCAACAGTCATAGGCCCTATTTACATTTGTTTTGTTATTGTTAGGTGCCATCAAGTTGGGTCCTGACTCATAGTGATCCTGTGTACAACAGAATGAAACACTCCCCAACACTGTACCATGTCCAGTACTATGTTAGTGCTTCTCTGATATTCATGGGGTTTTCAATGGTTGATTGTTTGGGAATTGTGTTGTCAGGTCTTTCTTCCTAGCCTGTAGCACCTGGTATTCCCAGGTGGTCTCCCATCCAAGGACTAATTAGGCTGATCCTGCTTGGCTTCCAAGATCAGAGGGGGTCTGATGCCAGTGTGCTATGGCTGCAAACCTATTTACATGTTGTTGTTGTAGTTATTATTGTTGTTAGGTGCTGTGGAGTCAGTGTCCAACTCATAGTGACCCTATGCACAACATGTGAAACACTATTGTCATACTTCTTTGCTATTCATAGGGTTTTCAATGGCTGATTTTTTTTTTTTTTTTTTTTTGGAGTGGGATGCTGGATTCTTCTTCCAAGCCTACAGAATCTAGTGTTCCCAGGTGGTCTCCATTCCAAGTACTAACCAGGCCAGACCCTGCTTATCTTCCAAGATCTGATGGGATCAGACTCCACAGTGTTAGGGCTGCTGGCACTAAAACCCAATTGGCACTTGATGTTTTCCCATGGGTTGTCACAAGTCCCATCTACTCCTCAGGAGTTACTCTTACATCCAATTGCAATGGCTTCTCAGTATTAACCACCTGAAAGGCTTGAGCCTGCCCCCTGGCTCATTTGGTTTCTGCTGCCTTCTCTAAGTCTATAAGAGAATCAAAGGATAGTATAACATCAATACAGTGAAACAGGGACACAGTGTCCAGCTGTGTCCAGCAGCCAAATCCCAGACCACCAACTAATGACATAGACAAGTCTATCACATAATGATGCTTCCCAAGGATAAAGTCAATTGGTCCATCAATTCCAGTATAGATGGGAGTGCTGCACAGATGGGAGAGGAGAAGTGATTTTGCTCAGTCAGCCTGCTCCCTGGTGACCACCTCCTCTTCTAGTTGTTTCCCCAGCCCAGCCACTTCAGCCTCTGTGGCTCCCATGTGGGACCCCAAGGCCATCTTCACCCTGGTCTCCTCCTGCAGCAACTCCTGGGTGTTTTGCAACTGGGCCTCCACATTGCTCAGTTCCTTGCCCAGCCTGATGGCCTTGGATTCAACCTGGTTCGGTGCCTGGGATATGTTTTTAAGTTCAGCCTGGGCAGCTTTTCAGATGCCTCCACTTAAGCTCACTCCCCCTGCCAAGCCTGGATCTGAACCCCTGGACCTCCTGCATCTATGCCTCAACATGAAATGAACTTCCTGTAGCTTCTAGTTGCCTCTACTCACTCTACTGCTACCCAATCTCCAGGCTGCTCAGCTCTACCTGCAGCTCAGACACTTTGGCCTCCAAGGCCAACCAGGTCTTCTACCATCATATTTGCCCCACTGGGCTTCCTCATCCAAGCATCTGTGCAGCTCCTGGATCTGCCATTTTAGCTTGCTGATGCTGCTGGCTCTCAGCCTCGGTTGAGAAACTGTACTTAGCAGATAACTATGTTCAGAGACAACAGGCCAAGCAGTTGCTGGATGCAGAGGGGGAGTCCATAAACTCCTAAACCTCTGGAGCAGACAACTGCAGGAAGACTTCTGCCACTGACACCATAAACATGGGGAGGGCCGCATCCTTCCTCTGGCATGCTCTGTGATGAAGAGGACATTTACCAGACCCTGCTTATTGTGTCAAGGGTCAGATCATCCGGCCATCTAGGCCAATCTGTTGTAATAATGTTTAATACAAAATTTCACTCAGATTGGCGCATAGATAAGTGAGTAGACACACAACAAGAAGATCCTGTAGGAAATGCAAATTATAGAAACACAGGCTTGATGCAGGAGAGACCTGATATAGCCCCATTGATTTTTCATTATGTAGTTTGTCCTAGCTAAGGAAAACTGAAGGAAGATATCTGCTTCTTAATGTGACTCAGTTGAATCAAGTAGAAATTTGACTGGATATGTGACAGAGCAGACAAAAGAAAAGGTTGAGTAAGAATTGGCTGCATAGCCACCGGCCCAAATAATTTGTGACTAAATTAGTACAGTTACACTCAGAAGAAAGGTGAGAGAAGTGAAGGGTAATATTGAGACTTGAGGGTGGTTATGGCACACCCAGGGAACCAGAACATGTGGTATAATTGGGATGCAGCCTAATTGAGTCTCTCTGATGACTCGTATCATTTTCCCCAACTTTCTCTGCAAATTCTTAACCCCCAAAATTGTTGATGTTAGGTGCTGTCCAGTAGGTGTCCGACTCATAGAGACCCTGCGTGTAGCAGGTGAAACACTATTGTCAGTGCTTCTCTGCTATTCACAGGGTTTTCGATGGCAGATTGCATTTTGGGAGTGGTTTACCGGGTCTGTCTCCCAAGCCAACAGCCCCTGGTGTTCCCAGGAGGTTTACCATCCAGGTACTAACCAGGCCCAACCCTGCTTAGCTTCTGAGATCTGACAGGATGGGGTGACACAGTGTATAGCTACAAGCAACCTAAAAAACAGTTTCAAAAAGTTGTCAGATATATGAACAGAGTGACAGCTTTGTTTTGAAATTTTCAATTTTTCCAGAAGGCAGAGGTAGGTTTAAGTCCAGGTTTGGCTACATAGCAAGTTCAAGGCCAGCCTGGGCTACATAGTGAGACGCTGTTTCAAAACCAAGCAACATAAAAGGGGGAAAAAAAAGAGATAAGAATGGTGTCAGTATAAATGGTCTAGAAAATGCATGCAATTGTTCTAACAAGATAAAAACAAAGATCACTACAGGAAAAGTTTCTATCTTAAACAGAACTGGAACCCAAGGACATATAGAAAAATATTACCAAGTAAAAGATAGAGAAGACTTAGATGGGGAGGGTTGGGGGGAAGCATACGAGGGATAAGGGGAAACCTGTATGAATAATGTACATCAAAATGCATATATGGAAGTGTCACAATGAAAAGCATGTCAGAATGAATCACATTAAGGTGTACATTAAAAACTTCCAATAAAAAAAAACCAAGCAACAACAAAAACAACAAATTGTCACTGACCAAAATGGGAACCTAGTAAAAACTGTAGCTTAATTTTCCACATGTTAAATCCTTAAAAATACATTAATGTTACAATAAGTGTGGTGCCTTGCCTTGAGAAAGATGCAAAGTTTCTTTGTGAAGAGGGGCATGAGAAGAGCTGCAGCTGAAAACAAAATTATGGAGATTTTTTAAAATAATGCATCTGTCTCCATTCAGCAGTCCTTGTAGTACCTACTTTATGGGAGTATCTTAGATATAAAATACAAGCAAATCACTTAGAAGAATATGTGGTAGTTTTTTCACTAATTGTCAGTATCAAGGAAATACAAATGAAAAACACAATGAAACAGCAGTTTGCACCTTCAAAAATGGCTGAAATAAAAAAGTCGTTTACCTAAACTGAATCTACCTGGTGCTGGCAATGATGTGGGACAACTGCTACTCTCACATAATCCATGACATGTGAAATGTGACAATATTTTTGGTAAACTGTTGTATAGTGAGATATACCGTGTACTTATGCTATTACCCCGCAATACCACTAAGGAGTATATACCTGCCTTGCTTTGTTTGAGCTTCTATAACAAAATAGCTGAGACTCCCATACTTATAAAGAACAGGAATATATTTTACCACAGTTCTGGAGACTGGGCATTCCAGGATCAAAACACCAGCATCTGGTGAGAGTTTTCCAGTTGTATCATCACATGGCAAAAGGCAAAAGGACAAAGAGGCAAAAGGGGACTGAATTCACACTGTGATAATGGTATTTATCCCATAGAGGAGTTAATCCTTCACAGGCTAATCACTTCTTAAAAGTCCCACCTCTTAGTATTGTTACAATGGTGATTACATTTCAACATGAATTTTAGAGGGAATAAACATTCAAACTATAGCAATACTCAAGAGCAATGAATATACATGTTCACAAAAATCTTGAAAATTAATGTTCATAAGTTTTATCCACAATTATTTATAACTAGAAACAATACAAATATCCTTTGGCAGGAGAACAAATGCTATAGTTTCAGTATATTCTTGAAAGACTATTCAATATCAAATAGTATAAACTACTGATTCATATAACAATAGGGAAGAATCAAAAAAAATTATCCCAGATAACCTTTCTGGAAACCAAACCATTGTTGAAGAAAAGTGTCCAGGTTGAAAATAGTTTAGGATTCAATGTATACATACATTCAGAAGAAGAAAATCTAAACTATGATTAAAAATCTAATCAGTGGCTACCTGGAGGCCAGTGCATGGAGGGCAAAGGATCAAGAAAGGCTTTCAATGATTATAGATGTTTTTTTTTATTGTGATTGAGATTGTGGTTCGGCAACCATCCATACTGGTGTCACTTGGCTGTAATCTCAGCACTCAGTGGCTAAAGCAGGAAGATCTCCAGTTCAAGGCCAACCTGGCTAAATAGTGAGGTCCAGTCTAAGAATACATAAATAAATAGTGTGATTCCAAAGATATATAAATTTTTCAGAACTTACCAAATTGATTTTTAAAACTCTGTTCATCTTTATTTACATAAACTATATTTTATTTGCCTGTAGCTTTACCACTGTGGCATCTGATCCCATCAGACCTCAGAAGCTAAGCAGGGTTGGGCCTGGTTAGTACTTGGATGGGAGACCACCTGGTGCTGTAGGCTTGGGAGACGGACTCAGCAACCCACTCCCTAGACCAATCTGCCATCAAAACTCTTTGAATAGTAGAGAAGTAGTAACAGTACTGTTTCGCCTGTTGTACATAGGGTGGCTTTGAGTTGGATACCAACTCAACAGCACCTAACAACAACAACAATATTTCATTTGGGGCTGAGATTTAGCTCGCTGGCAGAGTGCTGTTCTGTGCTCTCTGAAACCCTAAATTCAATCCCCAGTACCACAAAAACGGGAAAAGGACCTGGCAGCCCACTCCCAAAACAATCCTGAAACAATCAGCCATTGAAAATCCTATGAACAACAGAGAAGCACTGACATAGTGCCAGGCATGCCACAATATCAGTGAGTGTTTTGTCCTATTGTACATAGGGTTGCTATGAGTTGGACCCAACTTGATAGCACATAACATCAGCAACACATTTCAGTTAAATATATTTCCATAAAATCTGAAGTGTACTCACATAATGGAATACTTATCAGACATAAAACTAAATTAACTACCAATTCATGCATTAGCATTGATAAGTCTGAAAGGCATTTTATTAAATCCATATAAAATTAGCACATACTGTATATTAGCATTTACATGAATTTCTAAAACTAGTACAAATAAGCTAAGGTGCCAAAGATCTGAACAGTGACTTCTTTTGGATAGTGTAAAGCATTGAATGGAAAGGAGAATACAAATTTCTGAGATAACGGAAATATAATAGAACTCATCAAATGTTTAATCAGAATTTGTAGATTTTCTTGAATGATACTTATAATTCAATAACTAAAAAGAATGTAATCTGTAGCTTAGTGTATGAAAAAATATTCTTTGTGGCTATTTTACTTATTAAATATATTCTGATGCCTAACATACAAAAGGAAATAAACTGAATAAAATATAAAAAGAACAATCTCTGTTTTTGCTAATCCTAATATGCAACTGGGCTAGGGTTTAGCTCAGTTGGGAGAGTTCTGCTCTGTGCTCTCTGAAGCCCTGGGTTCAATCCCCAGCACAGCAAAAATGGGAGAAGGATGTAGCAGACCATTCCCAAAGTAATTCCAAAACAATCAGCCAATGAAAACTCTATGAAGAGCGGAGAAGTACTGACATAGTGCCAGGCATGGCATGGTGTCAAGGAGTTGTTCGTTCTGTTGTACATAGGGTCACTAAAAGTTGGACCTGACTCAATGGCACCTAACAACAGCAACAATATGTAACTAGCATGTACATTAACTGATATTTTAACATGAAATTCAAATTCTCTGAAATTAGACTCAAAATTGTGAAGAGCAAAGAGATGAGGAATACCATTAAAGAAAATATGCTCAGTTCTAATTTTTGGATGGAAATATATTAATAGAAAGCTAAAATATCCCTTTCCTCCTGATAACTGAATATATGGGTTTACTATCTCATGGTAATACAAAGAAAACAAAATATCAGTGCACAATATTTGCTTGGTGTTTTCAGAGTCATCTTCAAAAAGACAACCTGCTGTCTTATATATCAAGATCTAATCATGCAGCTCAGTGACCTGCATCTACGCCATCACTGCTTGAGAGTGAATTTTGCTCATAACTATAACTAAAGGCTAAATTGGAGCTCAAGTCAATCCATCATCTGTTTAAATTTTGTTTCTCTCAGGAAGACATAAAAATTTCTAGGCAGATAATGTTCAACTCCTCTAAGACTGCAACACTATTCTTTTCTATTTTATTTACTAGTTTTAAGAACATGTTCATACATCAGTAATTCCTCTTCTTTCTAAATGGAACATTTTTCTGTTTTCTGTAAATCTTAGATTATAATCACATTTTAGGGAGACACAGAGAAATAAATCCAGATATGAATTGGAGAACTCCTGCTTGTCCCTGGTAGGAGTGTATGCCAGCCTGAATGCTTCTGTGTCCTTCTCTCTTCATGTACCTTACCAATTATGCTACACAAGCTCAGACTTTGTTGTTCCTCAGTCTCCTTTCAATACTCGAATTTGTTCCTACTACTTATAATTCACTATTCACATACTCTGATAACTTTTAGAAGTTTATACTATTTTTACTTGTAACATAAGCTTAGCTAAAGTGGTAGCCTCTAAATCATTGGTTTTAATCACTTTTTGGCTCATAGAGAATGTGACTATACTATGAACTAATTTTCTGAGTGAAATAGACACACATATGCACATTTATATGTATATGTGTTACATATACCTACAGCATTACCAGGCTGGTATCCAATCGCCTCAGATCTCAGAAGCCAAGCAGGGTCAGGGCTGAGGTTTAGCTCAGTTGGTAGAGTGCTGCTCTGTGCTCTCTGAGGCTCTGGGTTCAATCCCTAGCACTGCAAAAATGGGAGAAGGGTGTGACGGCCCACTCTTGACACAATAAGCCATTGAAAACCCTATGAGGGTCATTGAGTCGGACCCAACGTGACAACACCTAACAACAACATGTATTATATATATGCAAATTATCCAATCATACATCTAATAGTAATATTTTTAACAATCGCAGGGGGCTGGGGCTTAGCTCAGTTGACAGAATGCTGCTCTGCATTCTCTGAGGACCTGAATTTGATGCCTAGCACCACACAAATGGGAGGACATGGCAATCCACTCCTAAAGCAATCCTGAAACAATCAGCAATTGAAAACCTATGAGGATTGCTTTAAGTTGGACCCCACTCAATGGCACCTAACAAGAACAACATCAAAGGTACAGAGACCCTCTGTGGATCCTATATAGGTGTTCCAAAACACTATATTAAGAGCTGGGCGTAGTGGCGCATGCCTATAATCCCAGCGGTTTGGGAGGCGGAGGCAGGAGGATCGCAAGTTCAAGACCAGAGGCAGTCTGTGTAATTTAGTGAGACCCTGTCTCAAGAAGTAAAAAAAAAAAAAAGAAAAGAAAAAACATGGGCTGGGGGTGCAGCTCAGAGGTCCAGCACTTGCAAAGCATGCAAGCGCGAGGCCCTGGGTTCAACCCCCAGTACCACACACACACAAAAACAAAACAAAACAAAACAAAACACCCTCTAGATTGAGAAATCTTTCTTTAAGCAGGCCTCTATGTTTGATCGTACCTATTCTGGCTACTAGGGATTCTCAGGGTTCAGATGTCTTTGTATGACATTATCTTAAATAATTTTTTATTCAAGTTTTACAAAATTGATGTGATTTATTAATAATAAGAAAATTTAACAATAAATATCTAGAAAACTTAATGATATAGGGTGCATATCTAGTAACAGTTTGAAGAATACTAAATATAATGGAATCCTTCGTTTCTTCTCAATTTAGAGAAACTTTCAGCCACTTCTCTAGGCAGAAAGTGAACGTCTTTTAGATAGGTCTTTGTTCTTTAGAGGTTTTTGAGAAGATCTTTTTAGTTCATATAAGTTCAAATAAAATAAATTCATTAATTTTTCTAAAAATTAGTTGTTTTTCAACAGAGTGTGTCTTCTTATATCTGAATGAGAGGAACATATTTACACAAAAACACCAGAGCTCTTTTGGGCCGCAAGTACCCAATCTCCCACTCTTTAAAGTTCAAAGTTCTGGAAATCTAGTAGGTGAATCTGAGTATCTTTGATCTAGGGACTATCAGGTCAATGACATTAATTTACTGATCATGAAAGAAGAGTCAGAATTGATGGTTTGATCTTAGGAAAAGTACATAAAGTTCTTCACACAGCTTATTTGACTTGGGAAAAATGATAAGTGGACTTTGAAGTTCAGAAATGAAGAATTAAAGTAGTTTTAAGGAGGGGACTTGGTTACTATTTGTTCCACTTTTCTGATTGAACCCTGATTGATACAGAATGTGGCACTAAGTGTGATTGCAGAGGAACTGATTCTTAAGAGTGTGTTCTCTGAGTCAGTTCTATGACTTATGATGCTGTTTTATGTTGCTATAAAAAAACAACTAGGAAATTCATAAAGAACAAAATTTTATTTCTTACAGATATGAAAGCAAAGAAGTCCTAGATCAAGGTGTGGCTTGGTTTGTCTGTCTGGTGAGGGCCTCCTTGCTACATCCTCAGTTGGCAAAAACCAGAAGGGCAAGAGAACAAATGCTGTGTTAAACATTTTGCAAAAAATGTCTTAGTCCCATTAAAAAAGAGGCCTAATCTTCTGTAAAATGTCTTACTTATCAATACAATCACATGTTCAACACCTTTGGAAGTGATGCATTCAAACCATAAAGTTCTGCCCATGCCCTTCCCAAAAGTCAAGACTACTAATCTCTTACCAGATATATGGTTTACAAATATTTTCTCTCTACCCATAGACTGTTCACTCTGATATTTGCTTTGTGATTCAGTCCCATTTTTTAGTTTTTATTTTGATTTAATCTCATTTGCTTATTGTTGCTTTTGTTGCCTGTACTTTTTTTGGTCAAAACTAAAAAATCCTTGTCTAAGCTAAAGTCATGTAGTTTTCCCCTTATGTTTTATTATAGTAGTTTTACCATTTCATACATTATATTTAATTGTATAATCTTTTCTGAGTTGATTTTTGTATATGGTATAAGCATCCAGTTATAGTCTTTTGCATATGAATATCCAGTTTTCCTAACATTTATTGAAGAGATTTTCCTTTTCCCATTGTGGCACCTTTGTCAAAAATCAAGTAATTTTTCATTTCTAGATTTCTGTTCCATTGGTTTTATGGAGGATGTGGAGTAAAGGGAATCAAAAATCAATGTAATCCACCATAACAGCAAACTAAAATATAAAACTCATGTGGGCCTATCAATTCATGCAGAAAAAGCTTTTGACATGATTCAATATCCATTCATACATAAAAAAAATTTCAGAAGTTAGAAATAGTAGAAAAGTCTTTCTACTTAAAGGAGAGGATTTTAAAAATGTTGTTATTGTTGTTGTTGTTGTTGTTGTTGTTGTTAGGTGCCATCGAGTCGGCATCCGATTCATAGTGACCCTCATAGGGTTTTCAATGGCTGACTGTTTCAAGATTGCCTTGGGAGTGGATTGCTAGGCCCTTCTCCCATTTTTGCGGTGCTGGGAATCGAACTCAGGACCTCAGAGACTACAGTGCAGCCCTCTACCAACTGAGCTAACTCCCAGCCCCCCCCAAAAAAATGTAGTCTATATTAAACTTAGTGGTAGAAGGTTGAATGAGTTCCTTCTAAAATCAGAAGCAATGTAAGGATGTTGACCCTTACTACTATTATTCATCAGTATACTGAAATTCTAGACCAGACAATGAATAATCAAAGAAGATAAAAATGTAAAGATTGGAAAGCAAAAATGAACAGTCCCTATCTACAGATGATGTAATGGTTTACATAGAAAAATCATAAAGGGTATACAAAGACACCACATAATTAATAAGAGGATTCAGCAAGGTAGCAACACATGAGACAATATCAAAAAGTACACTCTTATATACAAACAAGGAACATAGAAATCAAAATTTAAAATATAGTACAATGTACAGTTGCTTATAAAAAAGAAATGCTATGGCTTTACTAGAACAAAACAAGTACAAATCTTGAATGCTGAAAATTCTAAAACTTGAAAAAAAATCAAAGAAGTTCTAAATAAATGGATAAGTATTCTATGTTCGTGGATTGGAAGATTCAGCATAGCAGAGATCCCAATTTTCCCTAAATTGACAAGCATATGTTGTAGAAAGGCAAAGGAGCTAGAATAGCTAAACCAGTTCTAAAAGATTTACCTGATTTCAAGTCATAATATCTCCACAGTAATCAAGATTCCAAGGCACTGGGAGAAGGACAGACATCATCATATCAGTAGGCCAGAATAGAGAACCTGGAAATCACTTCACAAAACTACAGCCAACTGATTTTTGACAAAAATACAAATGCAACTCAGAAGATCCTGGAGTCTTTGCAACAAATGTACTGGAGCAATTGGATCTCTACTGGCAGAGCAAAACAAAAAGAACCCCAAAAGAGAGACCCAGGTCTCACACTTTGTACAAATATCAATTCAAAATCGATCATAGATTTATATGAAAACATAAGGCTAAAATATCTTGCAAAATAATATAGAGAAAATCTTTGGCACCTAGGACTTGATGAATAGTTTTTAGAAATGACACCAAAGCACAATACTCTAAAAATTGTTAAGTTGCAATTTATCAGTATTAAAGCTTTAAAACTTTTCTTACATGAAAATACATGTTACAACAAAAAACAAGCTACAGATTTAGAGAAAATATTTGTAAAACCATATGCCTGACAGACGAATTATAGAAGACTATACATTTCAAAACTTGATGTAAAAGTCAAACACTCTGATTCAAAAATGGACAAAAGACATGAAGAAACAATTCACAGAATATTTCACAGACAAGGATATGTGGACAAAAATACAAACAGAAAAGCAGCAATAATATAGAAAAATTCAAAGCTGCCAGGTGCGGGGGGGCGGGTTACAGTCAAGATGGCGGACAGATAACACATGCCATCTGTCCCGGAGTAATGGGAAGCCTCAATTAGGGGTTTGAAACTCACATTGAATAAATAGAAACAGTGATAATTTAGTTTGAAAGATAGAGAATGAAACTAGGCGTTCACTGAAATCAAGGATTTGGCTTCAGAGGAGCTACACAGTGGACAGTAGCGGGACCGCCCCCATTTTGCCAACACACAGATGGCAGATAGAATCCTGGAGACTTGGATGGGACTTTGCACACATGCACCCACGGGGGCCAGACCCAACACGGAGTGCAACCTTGGCAGCACACTCTCACCCTGCCTGCAGGACACAAACTACAAATTCTGGGTGAGTTAGTTTGAGGTGGCACACGGAATCACCATCTGTAGCAGCCACAGAGTGAACAGGGAAACCAGTGCCAGCGATACACACAGCTAAAGCTGGGATGCAGCTCCCTCCCTCCTGTTGTGGTGGGTCAGTTGTACAGACGCGATCTCCACAGATATATGGGCCCACACATACCCAGATCCCAGACACACCAGAGGTGAGCCCAAGTCAACCCACTGTACTGTGGAGAAATCTGGGTTTTGTGGAGGTGACTGAGCCCCATGCGGACAGAGTGCTCCTTTTTGTCAGAGGCTAGTGGCACAATTAGCCACAAGCAGAGCAGTTCCGAGCGCGATCACAGCACACGACAAAATCTGTTTCAGATTCCATCTGAGTCAGTGGGAGAGCATCTCGCCCACAAGAGGATATGGTCCTCCCAAGTGGGCAGAAAGCCCTGCAATAAAAAAACTCCACGATAGCAGCCATATTCCTCCCATGCTGTAGGTTTTGGGGAGGAAATCTCTGATTTGGGGAATTGGTGCCCGAACTACGTGGGACAGGGAGAACTAAAGGGAGTACCCCACAGTTTCCACTGCCTCTCGAACAATACAATAGACACAGAATATTTTGTGGAACACTCCCTTTGGGCACTCGGTGCCCTGCTTAAATCCAAGACATTATGGAGCGTTTTGCCATATCGACCCAATAAGACCGACTGCTACGGCAGATTGTGTGGAAACACTGCCACCCTGAGTTCTGTAGGGAGCACTGCATCCTGCAGTATCGACTTCATCTGGTGGAACTGGGTGTCCTCAGTTCAGATTCCACCTGCAAAAACATAGAAGTGCTTTTCTTTTCTTTTCTTTTTTTTTTTTAATGGGGGTTTGAACACAAGGTCTTGAGCCTGCTTCCTTTGTGGGAGCTAGACCGACATGCTGTGGCCCCCGCCCATATTTTTTGCTTTTTGAAACAGGGTCTTCCTGGGTTGTGCAGATCTCGGGCTTGGGATCCTCCTGCCTCCAACCCCCAAGCCACTGGGATTCCAGGCATGCATCACTGCACCTGACTACAAGAGTTTTTATATGTAGGTGGGAGCGTGTATGCGTGAGGTCTGGAATTTTATTTTATTTTATTTTATTTTTATTTTTTTATATTTATATTTATTTTTTATTTTAATTTTAATTTTAATTTATTTAATTTTTTATTATTATTATATTTTGTACAGGGGTTTGAACCCAGGGTCCTGTGCCTGCTTGTTTGGTAGGTGCTGGACCACAAAGCTGCACCCCCAGGACCATTTTATTTTTATTTTATTTATTTATTTATTTATTTAGTTAGTTAGTTAGTTATTTGCTTTTTGAGACAGGGTCTCATTGGGTTGCACAGAACTCAGGCTTGCGTTCCTCCTGCCTTCCACCTCCAAGCCACTGGGATTGCAGGTGTGCACCACCGCATCGACTACAAGTGTTTTTATTTGTGTGTGGGAGCGTGTATGTGTGAGATTTATTTCTATTTTTTCTTTTGCTTTTTTCTTTTTTCTCTTTTTCTTCACTATTTTTCTTCCTTTCTTTTTTACTCCCTTCCCTTTTTCTATTCTCCTTCTCTATTTCTTAAGCTATATATGTGTTGTTGTTTTAATCATTTATCCCTTAAAGCTTAACCTTAACTTTAATTTTGACAGTAATTTCTATTAGCCTCTGTCCCTACCTCCTCTTTCCCCCTCTTCTATCATCAGATTCCCCCTCTTTCTCACCCCACAGAAGAGAAACAAAATCTATTGCCTCCCAAACCCTTACACCCCTTGGAGTTGGGCTGGTGGACTAAAGTGTCAACCACACAGACCAAATAGCTGAGAATATACCCAGCACATAAGCTCTAATAAGCACCAGAGATTCAGCACCACGCAATTTCAAAGGAATAACAGAGGAAGAAGTTCTGAATAATCAGGAGAGACAAATTCTATTTCCAGGACCATATTATGGGCAAACAAAATAAACCTACAAAAACCACAAAGGGGAAGGATGGAGCTGAAGGCTCCACAGATCATAGACCCCCCAACAAATAACTCCAAGGACTCACAATTCTTAGAGATCTCTGATTCGGAGTTCAGAGTCATGGTTATAAACATGCTAAGAGAAATGAAAACAAATACCACAAATACACTGGAGATAATTGAAAGAAAGATTTCTAATTTAGAAGCTGTTCTGTCATCCCAGTTAGAAATGATCAGGAAAAATCAAGCCACTTTGCTTGATACTCAATCCAAATTATCAGAATTGAACATGGCTAAAGAATCCTTCTCTTCAAGACTGGATGAATCAGAGCTAAAGATCTCTGTGGCAGAAGATGGCATAAATGAGCTGAAACACAACCAATCAGAAATGGAGTCAATGATAAAGGTTTTAAAAAAAGATTTCCAAGAGAACTCAGATAGAGTGAAAAAAAGAAATATAAGAATTATGGGTATTCCTGAAGGAGAAGAAAGAATCACTGGAGGCCTTCACAACCTAGTAAATGATATCCTCAAGGAAAACTTCCCAAAGATAGTGCAGGAAATGGATATATACACCACTGAGACTTTCAGGACTCCTTTGAAGGCTGACTTAAATAGATCATCCTCGAGACACATCATTGCTCACATGTTGTCATTAGAGACCAGAGACGCCATTCTACAAGCAGCAAGACAGGAGCCCCTTATTACTTATAAAAAACAGCCAATAAAAATTACTGCAGACTTTTCCATATCAACATTGAACGCTAGAAAGGAATGGGTACAGGTGATTCAAATATTAAGAAAAAACAATCTCCAGCCTAGACTAATATATCCAGCAAAATTATCTTTGATAATAGATGAGGAATATAAGACATTTAATGACATTGAAGCTTTTAAACTATGTGCAATCACCAAACCAGCACTGGAGAGGATTATAAATCAATTACCACATCCAGGAGAGTTAAGACAACCCTACAAAGGAAATCAAAGAATTGGTTAGCTGAGATGAGTGCAACACAAGAAAGGTCCAAAGCAAACATGAATCATAAATCAGTAACAGGTAATGATTGGATAAATGACAATAAATGCTCCTCAATAATCTCTATTAATGTAAATGGTCTTAACTCACCAATTTAGAGACAGAGGCTGGCTAATTGGATGAATAAACACAAACCATCAATATGTGGTATTCGAGAAACTCATCTAACTCACAAAAACTGGAATCAACTTAGAGTTAAGGGCTGAAAAAATGTATACCTAGCAGCGGGGGGACAAAAAAAAGCAGGTGTTGCAATTTTAATTTCAGATAGATTAAATTTCATTCCAAAACTAATTAGAAGAGACAAGGATGATCATTACATTCTAATACAAGGAACAATCGATCAAGAATCAATAACGCTCCTTAATATCTATGCCCCAAACATAGGAGCTCCTAGCTTTATAAGACAAACCTTATGGAA
This sequence comes from Pedetes capensis, assembly GCA_007922755.1. Lineage (NCBI taxonomy): Eukaryota > Metazoa > Chordata > Mammalia > Rodentia > Pedetidae > Pedetes > Pedetes capensis. Next base: position 22,434 of record VMDO01020405.1, on the reverse strand, counting down.
TATAAAGAACTTTATTGGACCAGAATCAATAATAGTGGGGGACTTCAATACCCCACTTGTGTCAAGAGACAGGTCATCAAAACAAAAAATCAACAGAGAAATGTCAAATCTAATCTCCACCCTAAACCAGCTGGATCTTACAGATATATACAGAATATTTCATCCACACGATGAGGAATACACATTCTTCTCAGCTCGACATGGTATGTTTTCTAAAATAGATCATATGCTAGTCCATAAGAACTCCCTCAACAAATACAAGAAAATAGAAATTATTCCATGTTCCTTATCAGATCATAATGGGATAAAATTGGAGCTCAAGAACATGAATAATTCCAAAAATTTACAAACTCATGGAGAATGAATAATACACTCCTGAATTACCCATGGATTGTTGATGAAATCAAATTGGAATTTAAAAAATTCCTACAATCAAATGATGATGAAAACACATCATGCCAAAACATATGGGATACAGCAAAGGCAGTTTTAAGAGGGAAGTTTATAGCGTTAAGTGCCTTCATCAATAAAATAAAGATGAGCCAAATAAATGACCTATTGACACAGCTTAAGACACTAGAAATCCAACAAAAAACAACCCTAAATGGAACATACAGAAGGAAATTACAAAAATAAAGGGAGAAATATCTCAATTTGAATCTAAAGAGATAATTCAAAAAAATAATAAGACTAAGTACTGGTTCTTTGAAAAGTTTAATAAAATAGGCACCCCTCTGGCTAACCTCATCAAAAAGAAAAAGGAAAAATCTAACATAGTACAAATTATGAAAGACAATGGATCCATAACCACCGAATCCAATGAAATACAGAAAATTGTCAGGGATTACTACGAGAGACTGTATTCCCAAAAATATGAAAATGCAGAAGAAATGGACAAATTTATTAACACATATGACCTACGAAAACTAACCCCAGAAGACATAACTGACTTAAACAAGCCCATTACCTATACAGAAATAGAAAAGGTAATTACAAATCTCCCAAGAAAGAAGAGCCCAGGTCCTGATGGATTCACGGTAGAATTTTACCAAACTTTTAAAGAAGATATAATACATGTCTTCCTCAAATTATTCCAAAGAATAGAAAAGGAGGGAACACTCCCAAATACATTCTATGAAGCTACCATCACCCTGATACCTAAACCAGGAAAAGATTCATCCAAGATAGAGAATTATAGACCCATCTCCCTTATGAATCTAGATGCAAAAATATTCAATAAAATTCTGGCAAACAGAATACAACAGCATACGAAAAAGATTATTCACCATGACCAAGTGGGATTTATACCACAGATGCAAGGCTGGTTTAACATACAGAAATCAATTAATGTACTACAACATATCAAGAAACAGACAAAAACCACATGATCATCTTAATTGATGCTGAAAAGGCCTTCAATAAAGTGCAACACCTTTGCATAATAAAAACACTGGAGAAAATAGGTATAACAGGCAAATACCTTAATTTCATAAAAGCCATTTATGACAAACCTACAGCCAACAATATATTAAATGGAGAAAAACTAAAACCATTTCCTCTTAGATCTGGAACAAGACAAGGATGTCCTCTCTCTCCTATTCTATTCAACATAGTAATTGAAGGCCTGGCCAGGGCAATCAGACAAGAGAAAGAAATCAAAGGGATACAGATTGGCAAGGAACAGGTCAAATTATCATTATTTGCAGATGATATGATTTTATACTTGAAAGACCCCAAAACCTCAACCAGAAAACTTCTGGACCTAATTAACTCATTCAGCAAAGTTGCAGGCTACAAAATTAACACACAAAAATCAATAGCTTTTCTTTACACCAATTCCAAACAGAAAGAGAAGGAAATTTCGGGAAAAATACCATTCATGATAGCCTACCAGAAAATTAAATACCTTAGAATCAATCTAACCAAAGACCCTTCAGATCTCTACAAGGAAAATTTCAAAGCATTAAAGAAAGAAATAGCAGAGGACACTGTAAAATGGAAAGACCTCCCCTGCTCCTGGATAGGGAGAATTAATATTGTAAAAATGGCTATCCTACCAAAAGCAATATATAGATTTAATGCAATACCCATTAAAATTCCACTGACTGACTTTACAGAAATAGAAAAAATGATCCAAAAATTCATATGGAACCACAAAAGACCACGTATAGCCAAAACACTTTTAAGCTGCAAAATGAGTGCAGGTGGAATCACAATTCCTGACTTCAAGCTATACTATAGAGCAGTGGTTGCAAAAACAGCTTGGTACTGGCACAAAAATAGGCCCAAAAACATCTGGAACAGAATAGAAGACCCAGAAATACCTCAACACACCTATAGCCACCTGAATTTTGACAAAGGAGCAAAGCAAGTAAACTGGAAAAAGGACAGCCTCTTCAACAAATGGTGCTGGGAAACATGGTCATCCACATGCAGAAAAATGAAAGTGGACCCCCATCTCTCAATATACATGAGAGTTAACTCAAAATGGATAAAAGACCTCAACATAAAACCAGAAACGTTAAAATTTGTAGAAGGCAAGATAGGCAACACACTCCATCATATAGGCTTAGGAAAGTATTTCCTTAATAGGACCCCAATTGCTCAAGAAATTGCAAGAAGAATAGATAGATGGGATCACATGAAATTAAAAAGCTTCTGAACAGCAAAAGAAACAATTAACAGAGTCAAGGAAACTCCCACAGAATGGGAAAAAAATCTTTGCATCTTATACATCAGATAAAGGTCTAATTACTAGAATTTATAAAGAACTCAAGAAAAAAACTCCCCCAAAACCAGACAACCCAATACACAAATGGGCAAAGGAACTGAGTAGACAGTTCTCAAATGAAGAGGTCCATAAAGCCATGAAACACATGAAAAAGTGCTCAACATCCCTAGCCATTAGGGAAATACAAATCAAAACAACTCTGAGATTTCACCTTACACCAGTAAGAATGGCCAAGATCAATAAAACAAACAACAACAAATGCTGACGAGGTTGCTGCAAAAAAGGAACACTCTTACATTGCTGGTGGAGCTGTAAATTGGTCCAACCACTGTGGAAATCAATATGGAGGTACCTCAAAATACTAAAAATAGATCTACCATATGACCCAGCTATAACACTACTGGGAATTTACCCAAAGGGAGATGGGTCATCATAACACAGAGACACCTGCATCTCCATGTTCAATGCAACGCTTTTCACAATAGCAAGGATATGGAATCAACCAAAGTGCCCTTCAACAGAAGAATGGATAAAAAACTATGGTATATATACACAATGGAATACTACTCAGCAATCAAGAAAAATGAAATAGGGTCATTCGCAGCAAAATGGATGGAATTAGAGAAAATTATTTTGAGTGAACGAACACAAGCTCAGAAAGAGAAACACCACATGTTCTCACTCATATGAGGGAGCTGATTCAAAATTATAAGAAGGAAAAATCCTATTCAAAGTTGGATCATAATAAAAGGGGGGGGGAAGATAAGAATGATGTCAATATAAATGGACTAGAAATTGCATGTAATTGTTCTAACAAGATAAAAACAAAGACCACTACAGGAAAAGTTTCTATCTTAAACAGAACTGGAACCCAAGGACATATAGAAAAATACTACTAAGTAAAAGATAGAGTAGACTTAGATGGGAAACCTAGATGGGAAGGGTGCGGGGGGAAGCATAGGGGAGGGAAAGGGGTAACCTATATGAATAATGTTTATCAAAATGCATATATGGAAATGTCACAATGAAAAGTATGTCAAAATGAATCACATCAAGATGTACATTAAAAATTTCCAATAAAAAAAAGAAAAATTCAAAGCTGTCAACCAACATTATCTAATCAACATTTATAGAAAATCTAAATTAAAAGATGTTTAACATTATTAATTACTATGGCCAAGATGGACTATCATGACATATTTTTAAGAATGGCTAAAATAAAAAAATATTTTTAAATCATAAATTTAATTTAAAACTATTCAGTTAAATAGTTTTCATAAATAACATCATAATGTTATTTTTTAAAGGGATAAGGATGGACCCAATTTGGATCGCTCATACATTGCTAATGGATATATAAAATGGTACAGGCACTCTAGAAAACTAATTTGGCAATTTCTTTAAAAAATAAATACAAGCCAGGCACAGTTGTGCAGGCCTGTAATCCCAACTACTCAGGAGGCAGAGGCAAGAGGATGGGAGGTTTGAGACCACAGGCAGTCTGTGTAATTTAGCAAGACCCTGTCTGAAAAAAAAGTGGGAAAAAAATGGGCTGGGAGTGCAGCTCTGTGGTACAGCACTTGTAAAGCATGCAAGCATGAGGCCCTGGGTTCAACCCCTAAGATAAATAAATAAATAAATAAATAAATAAATAAATAAATAAATAAGCTTGCAATGGGTTCGATCCCAACAATTGTACTCCAGGACATTTATGCCAGAGAAATTAAAACAAATGCCATTACAAAAACCTTCCCATGAGTGTTCATAGAAGCTTTTTTTGTTTATTATTTTTTTCATAAGTTGTAGCCCAAAACCAAAATGTCCCTTGATGAGTGAAGATAAACTGTAGTACTGTGGCATATTCATACAATACAATACTAGTCAGCAATATAATGAACAAATTACTGATACTCTCAGCACTTTCGATGTGTTTCCAGGATATCTGTTGAATAAAAAGACAATTTTAAAGGGTGATGTATGATATGACTGAATTCATATAACATTTTCAAAATGCCAATATTATGGATTTGTAAAACAAATTATAGTGACTTCCAGGGGTGAAGTATTGTAGGCATGAGAGTGATTATAAAGATGTAGCATGAGAAAAATTTAAATTTCTGGTTTTGTTATTATTACTCTATAATTATATGAAATGTAACTATTGGGGAAACTAAGTGTATGGTATCTGGGACATCTCTATGCTATCTTTGCAACTTCTTCTGAATATACAATTATGTAAAAATAAAGACTTTTTTAAAAAGAAAATGGTAGCACAATGCACATATTTCTTTGTATCTGAAAAAATTATCCTGGAGATTATAACACACTACATAATTCTTTTCATGTTGTGTATCAATTTTTATTTAGTTTATTTTTTTTTTACTTTTGGCATAGTAAACATTTTTTAAATTAATATAATTTGCAGAACTTATACCAGCAAGTGCTTATCATAGTACGTTCATAATAGTTGCCTACAGTGGCCATCTGTTCTAAAAGATTTGATGGATCAGTTCTATTACAGTACTGGCTGTAAAAGTTTTATATGTTGTACTTATCTCTATGACAAATTTCTAAGAGTGAAATTACTGGCTAAGCCTATTTTTATTATGTTGTTGTTAGGTGCTGTCAAGTTGATTATAATAAACTTTAAATTTGTTTTAATAGTTGTAGAAATAGTATCTCTTTATTGCTCTTTACACAATTTCTTGAAAATCCTTGTCAATTTACTTTAATGTGGATTTAGAATCAATTTTGCTAACTAAAATTCACATTGCTATAAGAATTATTTCACAATTATAGACTAGAGATAGATATACCTTAAAAAATTATAGATTAAAATAGGGATAGATATGACTTCCTGATATTGAATCATCTCAAGATTACATTGTGAATATAATTGTCCAGACTTTCCAAATTATTCCTTAATTGTTCATACAGATTTAAAACCATTCTAATTATTTTCAGTTTTGCCTTTTTGTAAGCTGACTGTATTCTTCTAGAACATTTCTTGATTATATAAAATTTTTAAATATGAAAACTTCCCAGGAATGTTGGCACATACCTCTAGTGCCAGTGGCTGGGAAGACAGAAGCAAAAATAACAGTATTAATAATAAATTTGAATAGGCTGAAGGTGAAGACCAGTGATAGAGCATTTGTATGAAAAATATGTGTGAAGACTTGGGTTTAGAAAGGAAAATTGTTGAGTTTTGTATTTCAAAATCCTTATCTTCAGAATATGGTTCAATCTGTATGTGTTTACAGCTTATTTTGTTTTCTTCCTGAATACACAGAAAGCCTTCCTAGCTTGCCGAGGTCCAGCCAGGTGAAGGGGAGAGCAGAGGATGAAGGAGACGAAGAGGCCAAGACTGATGGTCTTGAGCAAAACTTTATTCTCTATACTCATGCTTATATAGTAACTCAAGGAGATACTAAAAATAGATCACAAAGGTAACTGCAGTGCAATGGACTTTGTAACAGTCAAGGTTCACAATCAGTTTAGTTAGCATTCCAGTAACAGATTAATTCTAAAGATACAATCAAGGAACAAAGTTCAGATCTATACTCATGTTAATATAGTAACTAAAGAGACAATCAAGGAACAAAGTTCAGATCTATACTCATGTTAATATAGTAACTAAAGAGACAATCAAGGAACAAAGTTCAACAGAACCTCTGATGTGCTGTTTCCTCATTCCACAGGTAGCAGAGCTTCCTGCTATGGTCAGTCTGTCACGTAGCCATTTATGCAGGCATTGCCTTTTAACTCATGTTGGGCCTATGGCTCCCAACACTAGCTGAAGCACTCTTACATGTACTTGTGCACATGTGTGCACAGCAGACAGACACACACAACACACACTCCTTGGAGTTAAGTGTATACCAGTATATGTGATTTAGTTCTGACAAATAAACGGGCAGAAGTGGAAGTGATGTGATATATTTTCAGGCTTATTTATGAAAACCATCTACATAATTATATGCATTCTCTTTCTGCCAAGTCAATGTAGAAGGCTAACACTACCTAACACTCTGTCATGCACATGATCTTTTAGTTTGAACCCATTGTTGCAGCCACTAGGTTTCTTCTCAAGTCATGCCACATCAGCAAAAGAAGGTCCTAGGGGCTTAACTCCATTCCAGTCTTTAAAGTTGACTCTATTTTAAGGAGACAACTCTACCCAGTCATCTTTTGAATGCCTTCCACCCTGGGAGGCTCATTTTCCTGCACTACATTTGACAGCACTTTTCTGCAATTCATAGAGTTTCCAATGGTTAATTATTTGAGGAGTGGACTGCCTGGTCCTTCTCCATCACCTACCTGAATCTGGGAGCTCAGCTGAAACCTGTCCTTCATGGGTGGCCCTTCTGGTATCTGACATACCGGTGGCATAGCTACCAGAACACAATGACACACATGCCCACATAGCACAACAAACTGACAGACACCTGGGGGTAGAAGGCTAACAGATAACTAAAACCCAAGCAGATAGCAGAGCACTATTGCTGTCTACAGCCATTCCACTTTGGTGTCTGATCTTGTCAGATCTTGGATGCTAAGCAGGGTCAAGCTTAGTTAGTAATTGGATGGGATACCACCTAGGAATACAGAGGTACAGTTGGCTTAAGAGAAGGACATGGCAGTTCACTCCCAAAATAATCAGCCATCAAAAACCCTATAAATAGTAGAGAAGTACTGACAATAGTGCCTAGCACGGCACAGTGCCATGCAGTGTTTCATTCTGTTGTACATAAAGTGTGTAAGTCAGACCCAACTTGAAGGCACCTAATTAATAGCATTGTGGACAGAAGATTGATCTTCAAACTATCATATTAAAGGCCAGAGAAGGTCATCTGTTGGACATAGGTACTGAACACAGAAGAGAAACAAAAGCCGTCAAGGTCTATCATAAAGCAAGTATTTACCATGACTAAAATTTCTTTGCCTGCAGCCACACCAGTGTGGTGTCTGATCCCCTCAGATCTCAGAAGCTAAACAGGGTGGAGCCTGATTAGTAGTTGGGTGGGAGACTGCCTGGGAACACCAGGTGCTATAGGGTTGGGAGAAGGACCTGGAAACCTGCTCCCAAAAATCAATCCACCACTGAAAACCCTATGAACAGCAGAGAAGCACTGACAATAGTGTTTCACCTATTGTACGCAGGGTTGCTATGAGTCAGATACCAACTCCATGGCACCTAATAACAACAACAAAATTTCTTCTGTAGCAATGCATTTTCCAAGCTAATCATCACTTCATCTACACATAAAAGTTTTATTACTTCTTCCTATAGTTATTAATCTTTCTTCTTTAATTGTATTAGCTAGTACTTCACATACAGGAGAGAATGAGATATATAGATATTTTTATATACATACAATCTTGACTTCTGCAAGACAGTAGTGTTGTTAGGTATCGCATAACAATCCTATGTACAAAGACGAAACACTACCTGACACTATGCCATCCTGGCAATATTTCAGTGCTTCTCTGCTATGCATAGGGTTTTTGATGGCTGATTGTTTTGGGAATGGGCTGCTGGGTCCTTCTCCCAAGCCTACAGCACCCAGTATTCCCAGGCGGTCTCCCATCCAAGGATTAACCAGGCCCAACCCTGCTTAGCTTCTGAAATCAAAGAGAATTGGACACCAGGGTGGTGCACCTGTAGGTGGTAGAAGATTAGAAGTCTGAAAATGATAAGAGCTTCCAGTTCCCTGGTCTCTGGTCCCTGATGAGATCTCTGTCTGTAATTAGGACAACTAGGGATGGAATCTAGCTCCTTTTGATATACCCAGCAATCATATTTCACTTTTTCTGGGATCTGAATACCAACCCAGAAATATATACTTGGAATTTAAAGTTTTAGCACTCAGTATTCCCAAGCAGTCTTCCATCCAAATACTAAGCAGGCCCAATCCTGCTTAGCTTCTGAAATCTGACATGGTGTGGTATATCTGTAGACTATTCTAGAGTAGTTATATGTAAATTGTATCTTTATTTGATTTTTCACTTGATTCTTTCTATTTTACTAAACAAAATATTAGTTATTAAAATGTATTATACTTTCTTTGAATACTACTATCCATTCCTTTACTTATTGCCCATTAAAATTAATGTCATTGGTGATTTTTATAAATGGACATACGGAAGAAAAAGACAAAAATACATGGAGTCATATTTTTTTTTAAATTTAGAAACATTGACTGGGAGCAAGTCATATAGTTACTGTTAACATAATGATGTTTTCTATTTTCTTTTATACTAAAATATGGAGAGTGTTCCTTAATTAAAAGTTGTTTACAATTGAATCATGAAAATATTCACAATAATTTGGGTGTGTGTGAAAAAGAGAAAGAGAGAGAAACTCTGTCTGTATCTCTGCCTGTATTTTTTTTTTCTGTTTTCTTGCTTTATAACAAAGCAAGAATAGTTATAGAATAGTGTCTGTAGTGTTTATGATTTATGAAAATTTCAAAGGATATTTAAGATAAGCTCATGTTAAAGCATTTTATTCTTTATTTAAGTTCAAAGAAGTGAGAAAAACAAGTTATAGATAACATTATTAAGCCATTTGGGGAAACAACTACAGCAGTGCAGAGGATGATCCTCAGCTTTAAATATTTGTATTTCTAAAAAGAAAAAAATAAACCAAATAATTTTTAAAAAATCAAAAAAGCAGAAAATAAGATAAAAATTAGCCTATGAAAAATTGATGAATACAATTAATAGATATAAACACAAACATTAGTAAATTAGAAAAAAGTTTACAATTAGTATATAAAACCAAATGTTAGTTGCAGAAAAAGCAAACCATAAAATAGATAAAATATGATTTCACCTAGTTAAGAGAAAAGGACAAAAAACGCACATATGTAAGTGAAAAAGTACATTTTAATTTGTATGGCAAAAAGCAATTTTAAATATATCTATTTTTCATTCCGTGTGAATATGAGATGACAATCTACTGAACAGAAAACGATGTTCTGCAGAATATCCAATGTTCTGTATTGTTTCTCTGTATTCTGGACTCAGGAAAAATACAAAATTGAGACCACAAGAAAAGAACTGGTAAGCATAATAATGCGTGGGCCACAGAACACTGAAGTAGAAAGTAATAATTTTCCAATTGTGAATAGTCATGGCATTCAACCAAAAGAAATCAGGAAAAAAAATGAAATTGATCATGGGCAGCACTAGCCTGTTCATATCTTTTAGGTAAGGTTAATTCTGGATGCTTTTTGATGTACTAAATTTGCCATCCCCTTGAATAGAAAGGATATCTTAGTTTCAAGAAAAATATTCTACCCTACGACTAAAAATAAGGTTAAGATTGACCTTAACATGTCCTCCAGAAAACCCCTGGTTTGAGAAGTGAACAGTCAGGGTGTTGTCAGTGCTTCTGTGAATACCATTACTGTAAATACTACAGCAAGAAATACTCTGGAGCCAACTGCTCAAGCCATCTAGATGTCCATTCAGTCTAAACAGACCTTGGTAGTTATTAAGTTGCCCATTTTTCTTCATGCTGTTCCTCTGGCAAGACTCTAAATTCAATTTTGTTGGGTCCTGTCATGAGGTTGAAGCCATGTCTACAAATATCTGCACCTAAAAACAACAATAAACAGGGAAAACTTGAGAAATGATTGAAAGGAATTTCTCATCAGAAAAAATAATAATTTACCCCATTCATCATGAATTACCCTCAACACACACATGCATGTGTACATAAACACACACAGAACTAATTTAGGCTAAGAGCTCTCCACGTATTTTGAGCTGTTCTACCACTTTTTGACTACACTATAGTGTGAATGCAGAATGCCTTTTACTTGCTTTAGCTGAGTATGAACTTAGGAGAAATATTGCATAAAAAATATTTCCAGGTCAAAACTGGATAAATATTCAAAAAATAAGTTTCCAATGAAGTGACCTACATGGATTCATGGAACCAAACCAAAATAATCCCCCCTCCAAAAATGTCAGATAATACAAAACTTAAAAGAACACTGGTAAGGGAAACCAGGTGCTCCTAGTAACATTTATAGGTTCAAGGTGCTAATTAATGTGTTTATGCTATTTGACTCTTCTCAGTAAGCTACAGCCAAAAAGTGATACACACTGATACACACTGCATATTGAGTCATTTTAAAATATTATCACTGGTTACCACATCAGCTTCTCTCAAATTAACGCTTCTGTGTGTAATCTAGGCATCAGGTTTTTTAAAATCAAGTTTATTAAACGTATGCTAGATATTTCTATTATGTAGCAAATATTAAAATCAATTAAGTTTAAAAATTTTTTAAACCATATTTAGAATAAATGTAGTTTCTCTCGCATCCCATTTTCCAAAACATGCAGCTTCTCACGTATTGTTATACCTAACTACTAACAACATAAAAATAGGATTTTTTTTGTTTGTTTTAACGTATACTCTGAGAAAGAAATTGTGTACCTCTGCTTGCTTTTGTAAATAAAAATTCTATTGGAACCCAGCTATGCTCTTTGTTTATTATCCATGGCCGCTTTTTCTTTCCTTTTTTTTTTTTTTTTTTTTTTTTTTTTTTTTTTTTTTTTTTTTTTTTTTTTTTTTTTTTTTTTTTTTTCTTTCTTTTTCTTTTTTCCCCAGTACTGGAGAGTTGAGCCCATGGCTTTGCACATATTAGGCAAGTGCTCTACCCCTGATCACCCTCAGCTATACTTTTTATTTTTATTTTGGGATAGGGTCTCACTGAGTTGCACACCCTGCCTCTGGCTTTGTGCTCATATTCTCCTGCCTCAGCCTCCCAAGTCACTAGTATTACAGGCATGAGAAACAGCTTCTCAGTACGGTTTTGTACTACAATGTCAGTATTGAGACCAATGAAACTGATTGGCCTTTTATAGAAAAGTTTGTTCTGTTGATTGTTTGGGGGCTTAGTAGAAGAAGGGTGAAATGTTGAGTTTAAACAAGGTGAAGGATTTCCTATTAAAGTGCAATAGATTTTAAAATTTTGAGGAAAACAAATGTGTTTGCCGAGAAACTACTAAATATAATCAAAGATCTTCACAATGGCTACATAGAAGGGAGCAGAGCTCAAATGGTAGCATGATGGTCAGAAAGTAAAGGAAAAACATTAAAAGTATTTAGGAAATGCAGCAATGCTTTTCCAAAGAAAATATTACTATGTGACCTATTAGAAGGTATTTATTTAAAAGTTTATAATTTAAGGTTTTGGTTGGGCTACCTATTTATTTTTTTTCTTTTCACATTCATATGGGAGAACTTATCAGTGTAAAATTCATTGAGTGAAAGAATTTTGGAGGTTTATGCCAGAGCTCAGTTAGTTTTAGTTTCTTATAGTTCAAAGTAAAAGAAATCATCATCATTGAAAGTTCTGAGCACTTAATAGTTCTACCTATAAATAAACTTGTAGTATTCTTCCATTAACTTAGCAATTTTACTTATGAGGAAGCATCCTAGAAAATCATCCGAATTCTATCTTTCCATCCTATGGGCTAAGTATCTTATCTTTACTTGATATCACTCCAACCAACCTCATATATCCACTTTTTTCCCAGCTCATGCCCTGATATAAAGAATTTGAACAACTACATGGAAATGTCATTTTTCATTTTAGTGGAATCAATTTTGTGATTTCTATTATTTCTTTCTTGAAGGCCAAATGTCTAAGCTAAAACAGTGTACAGAACAATGTTTTTTGTTGTTGTTGAATTTTTAATGAAAAGCACAATTTGTATGTGGCTCATCAGATGCAATGGTGAAAAGCAAAACTTGTTTCCACCCTTTATGCTTGGGTCATGTAGTCTTCCTCTGGGAAAAATTATGTCATATATTGACATATATTGACATCTAGCTGAGAAAATATAATTCAGCCCATGAGACAGTACTCCAGCTTTGACATATTTGTATCCTATCTGGTTTGGTGACTGAATTTTCAAATAAAAAATCTCACTATATTAAAAAATCCAAGTAATTTTGAGCAATGTTGTTGTTAGGTGCCGTGGGGTTGGTATCCGTCTCATAGCAACCCTGCATACAACAGGCGAAATACTATTGTCAGTGCTTCTCTGCTGTTCATAGGGTCTTCAATGGTGGATTGATTTTTGGGAGCAGATTGCTGGGTCCATTTCCCAAGCTTACAGCACCTGGGATTCCCAGGCAGTTTCCCATCCAAGTACTAACCAGGCCTGACCCTGCTTACCTTCCGAGATCTGACGGTATCGGACGCCACAGGGCTATGGCTGCAGACCATTTTGAGCAATAGAATGCATAAAAGGACTAAAGAATCACAGGTACAATAGCTCATTAGCTTACATCTTTCACTGTGAACTATGTTCCTTTGTCTGAAGAATAGTTTGTGTATTACTTTTGCAATCCCACCAGTAAAGCTGAGTGAGCTGTGTTGTCTGTTGGAAGAATTATAACTGATGTTTCACTTTGTTTAGTAGCTATGGCACCAATGGCTTTATTACTTTCTGCTTGAACAATTCCTAATAGTCTGTAATTATTTCTAAAGTTGACCATTTGTGTGCATGCCTGCAATCACAACAACTTGGAAGGATGAGGCAGGAGGATCTAGAGTACGAGGCCAGAGACAGCCTATGAAAATTAGGAAGACTCTGTCTCCAAAAATGGGCTAGTGGTGCAGCTCAGTGGTAGGGCACTATGCAGCCTTGGGTTCAACCCCTCAGTACTGCAAAAAATCAGAAGAAGAAGGAGGAGGAGGCAGAAGAAGAAAAGAGATAAAAGAAAAGAATAAAGAAAAAAGAACCATATCAAATTTTTAATTTTTTTCATTAAATTGTCATATTTGCAAATATGCCAATAAAAGTGTCACTATTATTTTATCATAATATATTTATATACTTTTGTTGCTATCAATATTCTTTATTTCTACTTTGTGGTCCTTTTTCTTGATATTTTATAATTGTTAAAATTTTATCTGCTTTATAGTTTATTCAAAGACAATAAATTAGATAAATAGGTAGACATATAGATATCTTTATCCTTATCTTTAAATTCACTATGCTCTACTCTTGCTTTACTTTCTGCTCAATGTTTTAGGCCTTATGAAATTTTTAAATTATGAAGTTAAATTATTAATGGATTCAGGTCTTGCTTTTCTTTGCTTGCAATGTCAGCATTTAATATTATGAAATTTTTAAAAATTTCCCTTTTCATGTAGGCAACAAGTTCAGCTAAAAGTATTTTCATTATTTTCTTAGCTTAAGTTGCTATAATGAAATACTATAGACGAGGTGGCTTAAGCAATGAAAACATTTCTCACAGTTCTAGAGATTAAGAAGACAAATACCAAGGTCTTAGACAATTTGACTCCTGTTAAGGGCTCTCTCTTAGCTTACACATAGTGACTTTTTTTCTGTATCCTTACCTACAGGAGAGGGAATGCTGTGGGGCCTTGTGTGTTGCTATAATGCTGAAGGCTATGCCACCAGTATCTTAGATACCAGAAGAGTCACCCATGGTGGACAGGTTTCAGCTGAGCTTCCAGATTAAGACGGACTAGGGAGGAGGACCACGTAGCTCACTCTGGAAACAAGTAGTCATTGAAAACCCTATGAATAGGCAAGAAACACTATCAAATATAGTGCTGGAAAACCAGCCCACCAGGTTGGAAGATGACTGTGGAAAAGTTGCATCCTCAAAATAGGGTTGACTTTAATGAAAAGAATGGAGTAGAGTCCCTGGGACCTCCATTTGTTGATGTGGCATGACTCAAAATGAGAAGAAATCCAGTGGCTGCAACAATGGGCCTAGACATACAAAAGATCGTCTGTATGGCATAATGTCAAGGAGTGTTTCATTCTGTTATACATAGGGCTCTATGACTAGGACCCATCTCAATAGCACCTAACTAAAACATTTATTTCTTTGTTTGTTTGTTTGTTTGTTTTGTTTATTTATTTATTATTTGATGTACTTGGGGGTTGAACCCAAAGCCTGTCACATAGTTTACCATTGCTCTACCACTAACCTGCAGCCCTATCCTACTTTTATTTTTTTTATTTGTAGATAAGGTCTCACTAAATTTTACAGGCTGCCTCTGGTCCCAAACTTGCAATCTTACTGCCTCAGTCTTCCAAGTCATTGAGATTAAACATGTCCACCACTACAACTGGGCTCCTGTTTCTTTTTTTAAGGTGCTAATTCCACCTTGCCTGCAGCCTTAGCCCTGTGGCATCCGATCCCACCAGATCTCAGAAGCTAAACAGGGTCAGGCCTGGTTAGTACTTGGATGGGAGACTGCCTGGGAACACCAGGTGCTGTAGGCTTGGGAGAAGGACCTGGCAACCCATTCCCAAAAATCAATCCACCATTGAAAACCCTATGAACAGCAGAGAAGCACTGACAATAGTGTTTCCCCTGTTGTACAGAGGGTCACTCTGAGTCAGATACCGACTGGAAGGCACCTAACAACAACAATAACAATTCCACCTTGTCTGTAGCATCTGATCCTGACTGATCTTGGAAGCTAAACAGGATTACCTTGGTTTGTCCTTGGCTGGGAGAATGCCTGGGAATACCCTGTGCTGAAAGCTAGGAAGAAGGACATGGCAGCCCAGTCCTAAAACAATCAGCAATGGAAAACTCTATGAAGAGCAGAATAGCATTAACATAGTGCCATGTGTGGCACGGTGATGAGGACTGTTTCATTCTGTTGTACGTAGGGTTGCTATGAGCCAGACCCGACTTGAGGGCACCTAACAACAAACAAATCCATCTTGGGGACTCTACCCATATAACCTCCTCTAAACTTAAAAGACTCCACCTCTTAATACCATCACATTGGGGGTTACAGCTTCGGCATATAAACTATTCAGTTTATAAAAATTATCATTCAGTACTAAGTACTTTCAAATTTATCATGATTTACTATTTGACAGATGTTATAAAGATACATGGATTTACCCTTCCAATTTGTTGTTGTTGTTGTTGTTAGGTGCTGCAGAGTTGGCACAACTCATAGAGACCCTATGTACACCAGATGAAGCACTCCCTGACATTGTACCATGACTAGCACTATTGTCAGTGCTTCTCTGCCATTCATAGGGTTTTCAATGGCTGAATGTTTTTTGGGAGTGGGCTGCCAGGTCCTTCCCTCAAGCCTATAGGACCTGGTGTTCCCAGGAAGTCTCCTATCCAAGTACTAACCAGGCCCAATCCTGCTTAGCTTCTGAGATGTGAGGGGATCAGACACCAGGGGAATATGGCTACAGGCTTTCCATACTTAAGGGGATTTAAAACTATCCTTTTATTACTTAATTGTAGCTGAATTGTATTCTGGCCAGTAAATTGGTCTCAAATTTGCTTCCTTTTCCAAAGTCCTGAAAAAGTGGCTTGTTAAAACCAATGAGTTAAGCCACCAAAAGGAAACAGATATAAAGTCTAGATTTTATTTTTAAATTTAATAACCAGTGGATACGCTTGGGAAGCCAAAATACGATTAAAGTGCCTAATTAGGACAGCCAGAGAAAATCCAACTCAGCCTTTTACAATAAATACATTCACTTGCAGAAAAGGATGCCTCCTTATAATTCAACCCAAAGACTTTTTTTTTTCTTTGCAACTCAACCACCTAGATTGGTTGCCTTTCTGCAATGTGAACAAAATCCTTAGATGTGCTAACCTGTGCCCTGTGCTTCCTATCCCAGATTACTGCTAGCTCAATGCATTGTTTGGTAAAGAAAAGATAAGCCTCTCTAGAGCAAGACAGATTTGATGCAGGGAATTGGATACAATGCTGCAAGAGCGACTTTAGGAGCAAAAGGGGAAAGGAGATCCAGAAGTTACCTCTGTAGACTGGAAGCTATGAGCCTTTGTGCGTCGCAGACAAGTGAGGAGTGATGCCATTGCCGCTGCTACATTCATAACTGACTACTGTCAATGAAGGCCCCAATATTGTTAATGCTGTTAGAATTGCTCCAGATCATAAGGGAAAATGCATTTGTTTTCTGTTGCTGTGGTTGCTGACAATTACTGATAGAAACCAAATGTAAATGCTTCTTACCTACTTATGGCTTTTGAATTTTGCATCTACACCTTCTTATTGGCAGAAGCTATAGCAGGAAGACTGGTGATAAGAAATTCAGAGAAACATAATTTTCAGTCTCCCAGTCTCAGTGAAGAGGAAAAGATAGATGTGTCAATGTGAGAGGGAGAGCAACAGAAACTAGACATTATGGATTATCCCCCCAGCATCCATACATGTTTTCCTCTTCATAGATTTCTACCCAGCAACAAGGAAAACATCATTATTTTCTTGTCTAGCAATATGCAACAGTAGATCATACAAATGAAGATAAGTTTATCCTCCCATTAGTTAAGGTATTCAACTCTGAAGTGATGTTAAATGCTATTCTGGCTCACCTAAATATTCTAGAGTTTAAGATTATACTTTAAACAATATGCTGTATATAAAATATTAGCAAAATCAAAGAATTTATATGCTTATATACATAAATAATAGTGAGCACATATAGATAGCTACTAAGTCCTTTTTTTTTTTTTACTTTGTTAGGTTGTTGTTGTTAGGTGCCATCAAGTCAAGTTCAACTCATGGCAACCCTACATACAACAGAATAAAACATTACCCAACACTGCCGTGTACAAAATGTTTTTATGTTTGAGTCCTTTGTTGCAGTCACTGTGTTTCTTCTGATTTCAAGTCATGCTACAGCAGTAAATGGAGATCCAGGAACTTTACTCCATTTCTACCATTAAGGTTGACTCTACTTTGAGGAAGCAAATCTTCCCCAGTTGTTTCTTGAGTGCCTTGCCAGGCGAGTGGGGCAGGGTTCATTTTATGGTGCTATATGACAGTGGTTGTCTGCTGCTCATAGGGTTTTCAATAACTAATTGTTTCAGATATGAGCTACCAGGTCCTTCTCCCTAGTCTGTCTTAGTCTGGAAGCTCAGCTGAAACCTGTCCACCATGGGTGGCGGTGCATGTATCTGAAATACTGATGGCATAGCTTTTGGCATCACAGCAACACACAAGACCCCAGACCACAAAAAGCTGTGAGATTCGTGGGGTATTTTCTTATGTATTGTTGTTAGGTGCTGTGGATTCATGTCCAACTTATAATATCCCTCGTAGGGTTTTCAATGGCTGCTTCAGGATTGTTGTCAGGAATGGACTGCCACATCCTTCTCCTGTTTTTGTGGTGCTGGGGGTTGAAGTGCATTATGGATGATTAGAAGGCTTTGGGAAGCAACCATAATAGAAAGTCATGATTCCTTGTTTAACTTCTGCATCTAAGTTAGCTTTTTAACTCCCAATAGGGTTGAATCCAGGTCCTCAGAGAGTACAGAGCAGTACTCTACCAACTGAGCTAAAACCTAATCTACTTTGTGATGAGATCATATTTAATATTTATAATTTACATGGGACCTTATAGATTTGTATTTTTCTGTTTCTTTTCTCTTAATCAGAGCAAGAACCTCCTATAGTCAGAGCTCTTTACCAACAGTGTTCTAGTCCTCACAGAGTCCTGAATGATTCTTTCTTATTGTGCTGTCTTATTTTTCTATGACATTTTAATAGATTATTTTAACTTTTTGTTGAAGGAAAATATGTATATATAGAAGCATACCTATAACAAATATACAGATCAAATTATTTTCAATGAATTGAATGTACCTATGTAATCACCACACAAATAAAAATTAATATTAATAAAAGTCTGGAAACTCCTCTCATACTGCCTTCCATTCTTACTCTCCCCCTTTAAAAGGGCCTGTTATCTTGAATTTAAATACCATACACACTTTTACTTGTTTTAAACTCTATCTCTATCTATATTAAATATGTTGTTTTATGTCTGGCAACTTTTCCTCAATATCTCAATAGTTTTTGTAAGGTTTATCATTATTCTTGTGATTTTAGAGCATTTGTTTTTTATTCCATTGTGATAAAAATTGGGTATTTCCCAGTTTTTCTCTATGAAAAGTAATGAACATATATACACATTCTAGTGTGCTTCTTTTGATAAATGTATGCATGCATTTCAGTTGAGTATGTTTAAGAAGTCAAATTGCTATATCCTGGGAAAAATCCACCCTTACTTTTACACTGCAAAATCATTTAGTCCTCCATTAAATTCTACAACTGAACATGAAACATTAAATGGCCCAGGAGAGAAAGTCTAGCGTTCCAGTGGTAGCCTTCCATGCTGGCATTAATATCAGACCTAATTTCTCCTTGAGTATTTGTATTAGTCATCTCAGTTCATTCAATCATTCCTTCTTTTGCCTCTTGAATCAGGGACAACACCCAGATGGCTATTTATCTTAAAGTTCACTTCAAACTTTGCCATGTCTCCTGGTAAAACATTCTGCCCTTGCAAAATAAGACTACTAAACAAGCTTTAAGCTGAAGGCATGGAAAGGAAATCAAATAGTTTATTAAAATAATGAAAGCAATCACTCCCACTTCCAGACTCAGATATTGTTACTAGGCAAAACAGAACTGTACATATTAATGTGGCACAAATACAAATACTACAACATATAGGACAAGATCCTAACTTTGTAGTATGTCTTCTCTGAATAGCTACTGGTCATTGGTATACTATGTAACACCAGCTGCTTTTAGGTTAAGAGCATGTAGCAAGAACAGTGAAGTCCAGTAGCATACACTCATTACTGATGCATTTTGCTTTAATATGATAACCATGAGGAGACACAAGGTTGTGTGTGGTAACTTGGTAGTGAATAAACATTTTATAAGTTACTGAATGGTGCTGCTGGCAGAAGCACTGTACCCAAAAAGGGTTATTTTATCTAGGTTAAGTGTTATTTCATTGAAGCAAAATAACTGTTGCTTTCTAATTTGGATAATAAATTGATATTTCAATTTTTTATTGCAATACCAAGAGGCTGAATCCAGGGCCTCAAGCATACTTTGCAAGTGCTCTACCACTGAGCTTTACCCCCAGCTCCTTTTTATATTTTTAATTTTTTTTATTTTGAGACAGGATCTTGCTAAATTACACAGGATGTCTCTGACTTTAAACATTGATCCTCTTGCCTCTGCCTCCTAAATCACTGGGATTGTAGGCATGTATCTCCATGCCCAGCCTTGACATTTCAATTCTACTAGTAGCAATCAAGCTTTGTATTTGATCTTCAAGTGCAGTAGGCATTTAGCTCATTACTTGCCTATGCACTAGCTGTATGAAGGATGGGCTTAATCTTACAGAATTGAATTATTCCTTTTCCTTCTATAAGTTATTCAATACAGTCATAAGATGGTGCTTGATGAATATCATGGAGGGACAGAAGAAAGCCAGTGAATGGCAGACAATAATCACCAACCCAGGAAAACTGTGGAAGCTGACAGATATATTTGGTATCTTAGAAAAATTTCAAGAGCCAGTACAGATGGCAGTCAACAAAGATGTTTCTGTGAAGCCAAGAGAAGTGCATTATGGATGATTAGAAGGCTTTGGGAAGCAACCATAATAGAAAGTCATGATTCCTTGTTTAACTTCTGCATCTAAGTTAGCTTTTTAGCTCCCAATAGGGCAAATCCTACAGAATTATTTTTAAGTGTATTTAATAATGATTTTCCTAGTCTTCACCAAATGATGTTCACTAAAAGGAATTTGTAATATCTACAGATTAGGAGGGCTGGGATTTAGCTCAGTTGGTAGAACACTGTGCTGCAGTCTCTGAGGTCTCCAGTTCAATTCCAAGCACCTCAAAAATGGGAGCAGGATGTGGCAACCCACTCCCAAGGCAATCCTGAAACAATCAGCCATTAAAAACCCTGTGAGGGTCACTATGAGTTAGACATGACAGCACTTAACAACAACAACAACAACAACAACAGATTATGAGGGCTACTAGACACAGTAGCACATGCCTATAATCCCAATGGCTCCAGAGACAGAGCAAGGAGGATCATGAGTTCAAGGCCAGAGGCAGTTTATGTAACTTGCCAAGACTTTGACTAAAAATAAAAAAATGGGCTGGGGGTGTAGCCCAGTGGTACAACACTTGCAAAGTATATTAAAGGTCCTGGGTTCAATCCCCTAGTAACACCATCTATATCTATATCTATCTATCAATCTATCTATCCAGAGAGAGAGAGAGAGAGAGAGAGACAGAGAGACAGAGAGACAGAGAGACAGAGAACTGTTAGACATAGGGTACAATTTGATGTTAATACCCAGGGATCCAAAATTTCAGTTATAATAACAAAGGTCATCCTGACCCAGGATCCACACAGTGTGTAACCACTGGGTCAAAGGACCCACCCAGTTGATGTTGTTGTTGTTGTTATTAGGTGCCGTCGAGTTGGTATCCGACTCATAGCGACCCTCATAAGGTTTTCAATGGCTGACTGTTTCGGGATTGCCTTGGGAGTGGATTGCCAGGCCCTTCTCCCATTTTTGTGGTGCTGGGAATTGAACTCAGGACCTCAGAGACTGCAGCTCAGTGCTCTACCAACTGAGCTAAATCCCAGCCCTACCCAGTTGATATGTAACCAATTTTCAAATGTGTGATCAGAATTAGTATACTTGGTGCTTAGCAGAATATTTAAACTGTTATACAGGATGTGGGGCAAAGTTTTATAGTCCACAGGGCCCATCTACAGCTTTTTAATCTACACTCCTGTCAAATTAGTAAGCCAAAAGTAATATGAATCTCTAGGGAAATAGCAAAACTCAATGCAACTCTTAAAAATGTAAAAGGGTAGAGTGGTGGTGGTTTTCATTTTCTCCCTCATTGAATTGATGCACTGTCTCTAATGAAAGCCAGGTAGATCCTGAAGGATAGCTACTACAAATTCATCCAAGAAGTATTCTCATTCACAGATGCTTTGGGGGATAGATATTTGCTGGAGAATATTAAAATATTAATACAAGTACTTGACTGAAAACTTTCCAGGATGAGAGTACATTTTACCACACCAGGAATGACATGTAGACTAGCAGAGATGATAGCATATGGAAGGTAGTAGAGGAAGGAGATGATGTGTGTTGCAATCCAGAAACTATGCAGCAGTGACAGGGCTGTAGTTACCCCCATTCATTTTCTATTTGTAAGTTCAACTAAGAAACCAGAATAATGGAGGAGCTGTTCCCAAACACAGTGAACTCAATATATGGGTCCAGGCAACACAAAATGGGTTGGGAATGGATACCACTGAGGTGGTGTGCTGCTTGTGTCTTCTTAAAATCAAGGAACTAATTCCTCCAGCTGGTGAGTAGGTTGCCTTTTGCTTGCTCAGACCTGAGTGCCACCCCAGAAACTGCCCCCAAATCATTGCCTTGCCAATGGTTGTACTCCTCTCCAGAGCCATCTCACATCCAATGACTTGTTAATGATTGAATATAAACTGTAGCTTCAGAACTTGCAGTGGAATGGGCTGAGGCCCGTATCCTCATAGCAAAACACTTCAAGTTCTCTCTCTAACCAATTTTGCTTTCCTCACTCCCTAACAGCAATCATTCCCCAGCGAACTACTCAGGAAAGTTGTGCACACAAATTTCCACTTCAGAGTTTGTTTTTTATAAACCTAACAAAAAAAAAAAAGACTGAGAAAATACCACCATATTTTGCAGTTGTGAGAATATAGTGACAATATTTAGAAAAAATTACTTGGTTCTTCTTCTGACATTGAAAGCTAAAGAATTTGATCATTAATTTTTCTAGTTCATCTATGAATATG
>VMDO01020404.1:0-37590 GCA_007922755.1 Pedetes capensis | reverse complement strand
TAGTACCAAAAAAAAAAAAAAGGGGGGGGGGGAATGTGTGAAATCCTGGGTTCAACCTCCATTACTGAGAAAAAGGGCAAAAAAAAAAAAAAGATAAAGTGAAATTTAATATAACCCTT
Source organism: Pedetes capensis (assembly GCA_007922755.1). Taxonomy (NCBI): domain Eukaryota; kingdom Metazoa; phylum Chordata; class Mammalia; order Rodentia; family Pedetidae; genus Pedetes; species Pedetes capensis. The sequence continues at coordinate 37,471 of VMDO01020404.1, read as the reverse complement.
ACTAAAAAACTTATTAATGAACAGAAACGTAACAGAAATGGGACTTTATTTTTTGAAAACTCAATTTGTCAAATCATGAATACATTCTAAGACAGTTTTACAGATAATAAAATGAATTGATTGAACAAATCTTTTCATCAGAATGGGCTCAACTGGACAAAAGGAATAAAATATCTGCCAATTTCAATGGCTTAAAGAGCACAAGTAAGGCTATCACTGAACATATGTAATTATTGCAGAGAGGCAGAGTGACAAAGATGTGATTTTGACACATACTTCCATGATTCTTCATGCAGGAAAAGGAGGGTGGACCCACAATACAGATTCATCAGCTACTGTGGGGCACTGACATTCATTGGTCAAGTAGCATAGCCTTACATAACTTTTAAAAGATTCCTTAGTAGAGGAAAGCCAGATATACTTATTGAATGATGTATAAAATGTATAAACATGTTGAGTGTTTTATTAATCTTATCAGAACCACTACATCATCCTATACTAACACTCCACCACCCCCTCTATACACAAAAAAATTAAAAATACAAACAATAATAATTATCCCCTCTGATTTTCATCAGTGATGATTCCACATGAATCTAAAAGTGTCACCTGAAAATGGAAGGACCATTACATTATGTAATTTAGAACATGCACATGTAAGAGAAAGGCTAATTTTTCATTTGATACCGACAGGAGTCCATATTACACCAGATTGTTTTAAGTTTAACAATGCTGGTCAAAGTTGTGCTATTGAGCTAAATTGAATTTTCCACGTTCCTTTGATTTGTATATCTCAAGGTTTAAATGAGTCTAGATATTGCTTTAGTCTATTAGACACAGTAAAATCATATAATTCAGGTATTAATGAATCTTTCTAAGTTTGCTTCAAAAAGATGAAGAAAGTTTCTCTATTAAGGTCTACAGCTGTCTCAAATGCATGCTCCATATTATCTTCAAATCACACACTGGTAGCAGAAACTTCAGTGAAACTGAACATTACAATATCCTTTAATGTTGGTTTTAATGAGTGAGAATGCAGTTTTATTGACTTAGAGTTATTCTGGAAAATAGACTGATATAGGATCAAGGGACAGAAAGCATTTTAAAACCAACAGGGCAACATAGAAATGAAGTATATTTCCATTCATAGCTACACAAATACCTTCATTCCATCACCATGAATCCAAAGGGAATTTCTCCTAAAGAATTTACATTGTGCAGTGTAATTTTTCTGAAGAATAAAAACCAAAATTGTAGGAAAATTGGCAATAAAACATGTAATATTTGTATAATGATTTATACTTTTTCTTAGCTTTTAAGTTCAAAGTCTCACATATGTACATTAAAAATTAAATCAAACAACTTTTTAATAATATGTGATTATATGACTTTTAAATAAAAGATTAGTGATTAAAATATAATATTAAGATACCCATTTGGAAGAATCCCAAAAGAAACTGTGGTAATAGCTGAGTGGCTATTCAGCACTACTAAAATTATAGTTTATTCAAGAACTACATTCAAGGAGATATTTATTGTCATAGACATACTTGTTATAAGAAACTATAGTGAAATAAAATTACAGAGCAAAGTAAAGGTCAAATCCAGCATATCACTTGAAAATAGATGAAGAAATGCAGTAAAGTTTGGCATTAGATCAACAGCCTCAGGAGCTGGGCAATTCTAAGAGAACTGTTCCCAGTAATCACAAGTCCTGCACTTGAACACAGTAGTGAAATCATAGTTCAGTACACAAGGATGAACTTAGATTTCATCTGAATAATATGAATTGAAATGGGAACTTAATGGGAGCACTTGACATTTAATCAGATAAAGTCATTCAGCAAACAATTAGAAGAAACAATTTTCCATTAAATAATTCAATTATTTTCATGTCAATACTTTATCTTTAAAACTAACTCTAATATTGCAGGAAAGAGATAGGAAAAACAAGCTGGTTGACATCTCCAGAGACTTGCAGGTAGGCAATTCCTGCTTATAATCATTACAAGTTGTAATCTGATCCTTAGCTTTAATCTCTTTATCATCCCACAAATAATTTCATTAAATGTTTAAAATTTATTTGGTTATCAAATATATTGATCAATGTATACTGATATATAAAATATTAAGCAATTCTATAAGTATGCAAAAATCTATTTTTTTAAATGTTAACAAGTATACATTTCATTGATTACAAGTATGTTGTAACATGCTCTTGTTGTTAAGTGCCATCAAGTCGGGTTCAACTCATAGCGACCCTGTGTATAATAGGATGAAACATTCCCAGACACTGTGCCATGCCCAGCACTATTGTCAGTACCTCTGTCCTATTCATAGGATTTTCAATGGTGGATTGGTTCAGGAGTACTCCCATGCAGTCTCTCATCCAAGGACTAAACTGGTTGGCATTGCTTAGCTTTCCAGAACAGGTGGCATCGGATGCCAGTGTTCTATGGCTTCAGACTTTATGCACCATAGAAACAGATAAGTTCATTTGGTCCCAGAATTATTTAGCACAAATAGGAAATATGGTTCTTCCAATAATTGTGTATATGTTGGTTCAAATCCTTGTTCCTTTTTGGTTATACTTTATCATAAGGTACATCACTCACCATATATGATCAGTACAATTATGCACTATTGCCTGGTGTACCAGCGTCATATGTGCAGTTTTGATGGTACTTTTTCCAATCTGTGTCAGAGTTTCTTGTTCTTCCTTGAAAGAAAATGGTTGGGGTGACTATATAACCACAATAATGATTCTGGAGAACATATATTTGTGTACTCCAATACATGCAAAAACTAAGAGATTTTTGTTTAGAGTTTGCTGCTGATTTCCAAACAGGGAGCTACAACTAATAAACATATCAATATCAATATAATCAATCGCATCTCTGTTCTAGTGACCTATAGAACAGGGATTTTAGAATTCTGTTTGGACTGTGACAATATTTACCACATAAAACTTATTCTGTTTTTGAATTATTTGGATGATTAAATTAATTTCAAAAGAAAGAAATACAAAGAAAAGCAGAGTTGCCCCTCAAAAAATGCTAACCCAAGAGCTGGCTCATTCAGTTGTATGGCTTAATGGTATCATAAACAAAGTAATGCAGACATTACACTGGTATGAAGAATGACAATTTATTTTTCTTAAATAACACATATTAAATATACATATTTATGGGGTACAGTTTGATATTTCCATACATGTACACATTGTGTAATGAACAAATCATGGTAATTAACTTGAAACATTTCTCACTTCCCAATAATGAAAGATTCAATTGTCTTGTTTTCCAGCTATTCTGAGGTGTTCTTGTATACATGACCCGTTGTTAGTAGTCACTCTATTTTGCAATAGCCTGCAGCCATACAACTGTGATGTCCCATCCTGTCAGATCTTGGAAATTAAGTAGAGTCAGGCCTGGTTGGTACTTGGATGGCAGACATAATGGGAATACCAGGAGCTGCAGGCTTGGGAGAAGGACCTGGAAACCTACTCCTAAAAACAATCAGCCATTGAAAACCCATATGAATACCAGAGAAGCAATGACAATAGTGTTTCATCTGTTGTACATAAGGCTGCAATGAGTCAGACACCAACTCCATGGCACCTAACAACAAGTGTGCAAAGCAACATCAGAACTCATTCTTCTTTTCTAATTTTAACTTTGTATTTGTTGAGTAACAACAGTTCTCCATTCCCCACATTTTCTCTACTGTTTAGTAATCACTGTTATATTCACTACTTCAATGAGATCAATTTATATTTTTTTATAAACTGAATGTATTTTTAACTGATACATGAAAACATTAAATTATATATAAATATTAATTAGTACCATGTGATGTTTTAATATTGTTTATGTTATATAATATTTAAATCAGGTAAACATGTTTATCTCTTCAAACATTTCTGTCCTTTTTTTTAGTTCTGGGTATCAGACTCAGGATTCTCTTTTATTTTTTTTTCTATTTATTTATTTATTTTTGTATTTTGGGGTTGAACTCAGGGCTTTGCACATGTTCTACTACTGGGCTTCACCCCTAGCCCATTTTTAAATTTTTATCTTGAGAGGGGGACTTGCTAAGTTATAGAGGCTACCTCTGGCCTCAAACCTGTGGTCCTCCTGCCTGCAATTCCCAAATTGCTGGGATTACAGATGTGAGCCACTGCACCAAGCTCAAACTCAGGATCTTGCACATGGTAGGTAAGCACTCTACCATTGAGCTATATCCTCAACCCCCTTTTATCATGGATTTATACTGAAAATATTTAAATCCTTCTCATTAATTTTTGAAATATACAGTATATAATTGTTTACTGTTAACCTATTGTGCAACAGCACAGCAAACTTTTAATTCCTACCTAACTGTAACTTAGAACACATTTACCTTAGTATACACTGATCAACCTTTCCCTATCCCTCCTTCCCTCCTGCTCTCTCCAGCCTATGGTGGCTAATATTCTACTTTCAACTTCTACAAGATATACATTTTCACATCGCACACTTAATTGACTTAATATAATATCCTTCTGGTTTAGTCATGATGTGACTAATAAGAGAATTTCATTCTTTTTATGAAAGAATTGATTCTATTGTGTATATTTACCACATTTTTAATCCATTCATGCCTTGTTGCAAATTTAGGTTGATTTCATATCTTCACTATAGTGGATAGTACTGTGAAAACTCAAGCTGTCTTTTTGACATTTGATTTCAATTTTTTTGAAACATAGAGTAGTTTGATATTGAATGGTTTTGGATTTTTTTTCTGTTGTTGTTATTGTTGTTGTTATTGCAATGGTGAAGGTGGTTTGAAATAGGTTTTTGCCATGTGTGCAGGCTGGCAAATTTACCATGTAGATCAGGTAGGCCTTTAGCTTGCAGACCTCTTGCCTCAGCCCCCTGAATGCTGGGATTACAGACATGTGCCTTCATGCATGGCTCAATGTTTAACTTTTTGAAGGATCTTTATACTGGTTTCTATTATGGCTATGGTCATTTATATTCCCACCAATAGCAATATAAAAGTTTTCTTTTCTTCATATTCTTGCCAACACTTATTATTTTGTATTGTATTGATAATGTCTGTTCTAATGGAAGTGGGAGGAGCTGAAATCTCATTGTGGTTTTAATTTGTGTTTCTTCAACTTTTTTTCATATATATGTTGGCTCCTTGGATATTTCCTTTTGAGTAATGTCTACCAATGTCTTATGCCCATTTTTATATTACTTTTTCCTACAGAGTAGTATTTCTTGTATATTTTGAATATTAACTCTTTGACAGAGATATCCCAATATTTTTCCCAATATTTTCCCAATATTATCTTTTCAATAATTTCCTTGACTGTCCAGAAGTTTTTAGTTTGACAAAATCCTGTTTCTTTATTTTTGTTTTTATTTCCTCTGTGTTTAATTTCTTTCCAAAAAATATTTGCCCAGTTCAATATCTTGAACAATTAACCCTCTGTTTTCTTCTAGCAGCCTCATAGCATGGTGTCTTATATTTAAGCCTTTAATCTATTTTGAATTTATTTTTCTAAGAAAGGGTCCAGTTTCATTGTTGTGCATGTTGATATTTAATTTTCGGAGTACAATTTGTTGAAGAGACTATCCTTTCTGCAAATATTTTCTTGGCACCTTTGTTTAAAATCACTTGACTCTACATGAGTGGTTTATTTCTGCATTTTGTATTCTGTTCCATTCACCTGCATGACTGTATTTGTGCTGATACCATGTTTGTTTGTTTATTGTTTACCACAGCTTTGAAGTATATTTTGAAGTTAGGTAGATTTATTTATTTATTTATTTATTTATTTATTGCCAAGATAGTCTTGACTGTTTGGAGTCCTTTGCACTTATATACAAATTTTGAAATTTTTTCTATTTATTTGACAAATATCATTATTATTTTGATAGTGCTTTCACTGACTCTGTAGATCATTTTGAGTAGAATGGGCATTTTCAACAATACTTCTTCCAATATCAAACTTGAGATAACTTTCCATTTATCTATGTTCTGACAGATAATGTAAAAATACTTATTACGATGAATGTTATCATTAATTGCATAACATAAAAGCAAATATGTCAGTTAATCCAGAAATCTTAACCAGAAGATTCACATAGCTTTAGAAAAACATACAGAGTAAAGCATTATGATTTATGTCTCATGTGGATCTTGTTCTTTATATTTTGGGTAAAAGCTATCTACGTAGTAGTCTTTTTGATCAAAAATCTTTGTGTTTGTATTTATTTGGTAGAGCTGCTATAACATCACCACTGACTGAATGGCTTAAACAATAGAAGTTCTAGATCTGGGATGAAAGCGTCACCAGGATTGGGTCCTGAAATTGATGTAGGCAGGCTCTGTTCCAGGCCTCTCTCCTTCCCTTGAACACAGTCTTCTCATTGTTAATATGTTTACCTATGTCTATGGCTACTTCCAAATTTCCTCTTCTCATAAGGACATCATTCATATTGGATCAGTACCCATCCTAATTATCTCATTTTAATTTAGTCACTTGGGTAAAGACTCTATTTTCATTCTGAGTCCCATTATGAAGGACTGGACATTAAGACTTCAACATATGAATTTGCAAGGCTTAACAATAATCATTTTGGGATTGATTAGCTTCAGCACTTACCATAACAGCACTGTACTGGATAGTAGCTCCACCTGTCATCACAGCTGGAAAAATTGGTAAAAACACATAAGCATCAATAGCAATAGGAATGGACTTTTTCAAAGTTATGGGTCATATTATCTTTCTTTGCACATGCATAATTTTTGTTTGCATAATAGTCCATGTGAATTCACTGTGAATTCTAATATTTTTAAATGATAGAGTTTTTCCACCTTTAAGAGCTTTAAACAATGTTTACAACATTTCCTTATCCAGCCTCACACAATCTTATGCTATGCATATGAAGATTAATATTCAGCAGTTTCTTCAATAGAAATCTTATGCAGAAATTTGGGCTTATTTGCTGCTTACATCCCTATTTTTTTGGCTTCTTTCCTGTGAAATTTAGCTGCCTTAGACTTATAGAACTTTATTCTCTATCTCCAGGACTTAGAAAAACTGTGAAACTATGTTTGGATTTTCCCATTTTTCACTGAAAGAAAAATGATGTCATCTTGGAGTTTATGTTACTTTTTTTTTCATACATCAGGTACATAATTTTCTATTGCTTTGTTAAATCTCTGAAGAGATTTATTTTACATTTTTATGAAGCTTTCTAGTTAAATTCATTGACAACTTCATTCCAAAGATTTTCATGTTTCTACCCTAGTACTCTAGTGAAAGAAGGATGTGGAAATCATTGTCTTTAGCAAGTCAAAACTCCTCCCTGGTGTTTATTTTTTTGTGTGCTTGCTTGCTTTTTGCTTTATTATGTTTTGTTTTTTTTTATTATTATTTGTTTCTGAGGACCTACATTGCCTTGATTTTATTCATTTGGTCCCCTGCACCATTGATTTGAACATCTTCAGACATAGGAGGTGGCATTAACTGTCTTACAAAAAGATGATAAAGCAGCAAGAATAGCATTTTCAAAAATATTTTTCTCATAATTAGTCTACAACCTTTCTGGCCAAGGCCAGTATATTAGTTTACCTGTAGCACCTCAAGAGAACTCTCCATCAGCACAGATATTTCGCTGATTCCTTATCTAAATACCTTCTGAATACATACTGTCCTGTGGGTTCTCTGTAACCATGGTGAAATAATCCAATAGATCATTCCATCTCAATATCATGTAGGAGCCTAAAACAAAACTCAGTTAATGAATTAAGATTATTTATTGAAGCTACAGATAGTGAAATGAACTAATGTCTTTTGCTGTTAAGAATAATATTCTGATGTGTTCTATCAAGCAGAGGCATAGTTTGTCCCAGGGTTCTCCGTGTAGCCATAGTTATATATATTCATTCACTCTCTGATTCATAACTATTCATAAGTCCTCAAACAAATCTTGTATGTTAACCCCAAGTTTTGTTCTGTTTTTTTTAAGGAAAGAGATTTATTGAGGGTTCACACTTAGCAGGTCAGTCCAATATGGTGGCAGGGCAGGCATCAGAGCAGTAGGAAGTCAGGCACATGGCAGATGACATTATCTCTTTGTGAGCAGGAAGCAGAGAGAAAAAGGAACACAAGAGAGAGCAGAGACTACTACAAGCTTTTTATCATTATTCATCTTTCCAAAACTAAACAGAAGTCTTCTAACTTGTTTTATTTAAAAAATAAAAGCTGCATATTTTCTTTTAGGGCTGATTTTGACAAATGACTGATCTCAAACATTAAGAAGTTTTATAATTTTCTTATTTAGAATGATACATTTTCATTATATATTTCCAAAATAAAATCATTTTGGCCACTTTTTTCTATTGTTGAATAATATTGATAATGTAAGAGAAATGTATTTGGTTGAATTTTATTCTCATAGACTGTTTTGTTAGACAAACATTTCTTTACTTCACCCACAAGTATCTATCTGCCTGCTAGGCCTGTTTTTCTTTCCATTAGCACATCCTGCATCTCAGATGCAGTTGCTGTTCTTCCTTTCCTGCTCTAAGACCTGGAAGCTCACCCTAACACATTGCATAATTGGTGCTCCAATGGCAGCTAGGATCCTTTGATGTTCTTCCAATGAATCAAAGAGACAATACAGGGGAAGATAAGAGACTAAGGGAGATTAGGATATTTCTTCCCCCCTTGCTCTGCACCATGTTTAGACAGTGGCTAAATTTCTCTTTGTTTTTGTCTTTTCTTCTAATAAAAGATATTCAATGTTTCTAGCTCTCCCTGAATTCTAAGACATAATTCTCCCCATTTTACTTCTATAGTCTCATTGTTGTTGTTGTTGCTCGGTGTTGTCAAGTCATGTCCAACTCACAGTGACCCTTACAGGGTTTTCAATGGCTAATTGTTTTGGGATTGCCTTGGGAGTGGATTGCCATGTCCTTCTCCCATTTTTGTGGTGCTGGGAATAGAACTCAGGCCCTACGAGAATGTATAGTGGCATTCTACCAACTGAGCTAACTCCCAGCCCCAATGTTGTTATTGAGCCAGGTCTGACTCATAGTGACCCTTATAGGATTTTCAATGGCTGATTGCTTCAGGATTGGTTTGGGAGTGGATTACCACATCCTCCTGTTTTGGTGGTGCTGGGGATCAAACCAGTGTGATCAAAGAGTGTGAGAAAGTGCTCTACCAACTGAGCTAAACCCCAGCGCATTCTATAGTCTTGTTGTTGTTGTTGTTAGGTGTCGTCGAGTCGGTATCCGACTCATAGCAACCCTCTGTACAACAGGGGAAACACTATTTTCAGTGCTTTTCTGCTATTCACAGGGTTTTCAATGGCAGATTGATTTTTGGGAGGGGGTTGCCAGGTCCTTCTCCCAGCTATAGTCTTAGGAGTGATAATATACTTTGGCTATTGCTAATATGTGGAGGTTTTCACTTTCTTTTTGGGGTTCCTTATGTTGCCTATATGACATTTCTACCTTCTTTATAATCTATTAAGTGATTTGTAATATATTCTATTTTCTACTGGGACCCTGAAAGATACGTTTACATGGTGTAAGATTATATTTTCAAAGGAGGTGAGAAAGCAGAAATTTGTTTCCTTTTTGATAAAGTTCGAGGTTGAACATTGTAGCAGTCCCCTTATTAAGCTGGTTTCATTGAGTGACTCTGAGGTTCTAGTTACAGAGTTCACTTAGCCTTTTGTATTGCCAATATTTATTATTTAAATTTAATCTATTTATTTACTCATTAGGAAAATTTCATTAGCTGTTCCTTTGGCCTCAGCCTCCTTTCTCTAATTCTTTTCTTATGACTGACTCCTCTTCATTCCTTAGGTTTCAGGTGATGTTACTTTTTTAGAGAGGATATACTCCATCTTTCTGTATTAACAAGCATTTGGCTGAGAGCCATAGAACACCCCATAATCCAAACAACTCAGAAGTCTGAGAAAGAAGGATCCAAGTTCAAGGCTGAGGGAGACTTTACATATTAACAAGACTCTGTCTCAAAAGATAGATTCAAAAAAGGGGCTGGGTTTGTAGCTCAGTCATAGAGTACTGCCTATCATGTATAAGGCTCTAGTTTTAACCCCTTCCCAACACTACAAAAGAAAAAAATGTAATAATAAAACAAAGAAGCATTTCTCCCCATCACTCTTCAGCACATTCACATGAACATTTTCTTATCTGAGTTATAATCTCCTTGCTTTTCCTTTTATGTTTCCTCATTTATTGTTTGTGTCTCATCATTTGCCACAGATATTGTTGTTGATGTTAGGTATACTCCAGTTGGGTCTGGCTCATAGTGATCCTGTCCACAACAGAACAAAACACTACCCCATACTGTGCCAGGTGCATGATCTTTTTAATGTGTGTGGCTTTTTTTGTTGTTGTTTCTTTGTTTTTATGTTTAAACCCAGTGTTGCAGACATTATGTCAATCCATTTAATAAAGTGTCTTCCATTTTTTGGTTGATTCACCACTCTCCCAAACATATATTTCTCCAGGGATTTGTCCCTTTTCACAATAGGTACAAAATACATAAGACACAGTCTAGCCATCCTTGCTTCCAAGGAGTACTCTGTTTATACCTTTTCTAGGACAAATCTTTTGGCTCTTTTGGCAGTCCATGATATATTCAACATTTGTCCCCAGCACCATTATTCAAAAGCATCAATTCTCCTGTCTCCCTTATTCACTTACTAACCAGGAAAATTGTGCAACAGGGCTATATCCTTTCACCATTCTTCAGTCTCCATGCCACAGATGTATATTTCACGAAATTGGAGCCCTTGGTTTTCTTTTTAACAACCTAAATTCCTAGCATCTGCAATATAGATTTTGCCTCAGTGGTTGCCTTAGTGGTTGTTTAATAAAATAGCAGCATTTTTAGACTCCAAGGAAATAGAATGCTTGCATAAAGAGAATTATTTCCAACCTATGCTTACAATTTTGGAAAAGAGTTCTCAAGAATTATGTGCTTTAGGAGGACCAGAAAACCATTAATATCTTTAGTTGGTGATGGTCATGCTCTTTTAAGTGGCAAAGAGAACAAAGACATGTAAGTGGCAAAGAAAATGAGGATCTGTAGCCTGAAGGACCACTGAGTAAACAAGGAAATCTGCTAGTGAAATCTGCTATCATGTTAATATCATTTGTATTCACAAGTTGCAGACAAGAATTTCACACTCTTAAAAAATAATTTTGATATCTAATTTGAATAAAAATAAGATAATGTTAGGGCTCATTAATCATTTTATTTGCTGCTTTTTCTGCCCTTTCTAATTGTACCTTCCAAAAAACGTATATAGATTTTTAAATTACATTATTCAAGTGAATTTTTCCTTGTTGGAACTATGATAAAAACACTTAAAAATCTCTCTCAGAATAACTAATGAGTAGAATTAGAAATAGCTTTTTGTTCTAGGTACAGACCTTACAAACACAGATGAATTAGTCTCTCTGCTCTCTAGTCCCTGAGCTCCATTTAAAGTGATCAAATGTAATTATTATCATGCAAAATCTCCCATGAAGTTTGGTAGTCTATCAGTGCACAAAATCAGCATTTTTTCAATTAGCATAAAAGTGGCTGTAAAAATTTGTCTAGTAAAAAGAAGATGACTGAGTTAGTAAGTAGGCTGGTCTCTAGTGGGTGGCCAGATCAGTGATGATATTAACCCCTTTATTTTTTCTTTTTCATATCACTAACCAATGAATTAGACAATAAGTGAATTGAGACATTCAAACAAAATACTACTGAATATATTTGCCTTATGAAATATAAAATTAGGCTATATCTGAATGATCTTTTTATTTTTTTCTCTCATCTTGAATATACTATAATTTAGGTTGGACTGTCATAGCTTATATTAATTATGTGCAAGTGGGAAAAGTACCTCAGGATTTGAAGTAAGCTGTGCCTGGTTTCAACTTACATTTTTATGACCAGGTCAACACAGTTGTACTGTGCATGCAAACCTGGTAGACTTACAAGGACATTTTAATGATTCCAATTAAATATGATATCCAGAACAATTTATAAGTGGTATTAAAACCTCTGTAATATGTCTATAATTTAAGTTCACATATGAGATTAGAAAAGTACTGTCCCAAACAGATGCCTTTTAGAAAATAGCAACTGTAGCACAGTTTTATCTTGTCAGTCTTCCTCTTTGCATAAGTAATAAAATTTGCAGCTTTTCATTTCTTTCATTTTTTACATTCTGTCATTAACAGCACTCTGCATTTCATATTTAAGCCTCATTTTTTCTCCTACTTTGCTGTCATAGTATTCAGAAATATTTCTTTTAAATGAGTCTCAACATCCTTCTAACTCTGCTTCCTATATTTTAGTCCCAGTGAGAATATTTTTTAAAAAAGTGTAATCAGCTTAATTCAGTGTTCTCTAGATTGCATTAAGAATATTCACTTACAAAGACATATACTTGCAAAGACTTAGGTGACCCAAAAGGGCATAAAGGAAATTCTCAACCTTTAATAATGGATATTTGCCTTCTAGTGAGAAGACTATCAATACGTCTGGAAGAAGAAAGTCATACATGCTTGAAAAGCCAACCATCAATGGGACAATAAAATATAGGAACAGCTATAGTTGAGATATGGATCCAGAATGTCCCCTAAAGGTCCATGTTTTAAAAGATTAAGGTCCTTCTTGGAGCTATTGAAGATGGTCCAGCCTTTAAGAATTTGGACTTAGTTGCAGGTCTTGAAGTAACTGGAGGAATGTCCTTGAATGGTGATATGAGATCCTGGGCTCTTTCTTTTCTGCCTTACCCGAGCAAACAAAGTAAGTGCTTTAGCTCTTTCCCACACTCTGCCATGATATGCTGTGTTGCCACTGGCCTAAAAGCAATGGAGTGGAACTTCCAAAACTGTGAAACAAAATGAACCTAATATTTTTATAGTGATGGAAAGTTGACTATCATAGGAGAAAACTGGAAAGTTTGGCATGGGTCATGAAGTTCTTTTAGTAGTATAGGAGCTTTCTTGAATGGATACGAGTTATAATTTAAAGGATTCTTTAGGAGATACAATGACTCATTTGCAACATCTGGATATGGAATTAATGCCATACTTGATGGATGAGATAGGTGATGAGATTAAGTTAAAGAACAGATCACGGATTAAGTTAAAAAACAGATCACATAGTTGTGGGAGATATGACAGAATTATTGGTTTGAAAATATGAAGAGAATGAGAACTCTAAGTAAAAAATAAAACACATTGAAGGAAGAATTAGAGTTCTATGTCAGAGAAATATAATAAATCATTTCAATCAAATCTAATTAAAAGCTGAATTTATCCTGTAATCATAGCAACTTGGGAGTCAGAGGCAGGAGGACAACAGGTTTGAGGCCAGAGATAGCCTGTGTAACTTAGTGAGACCGGCCTCAAAATAAAAAGTGAAAAAATGGCCTGGGGGTGAAGCTTAGTGGTGTAGCTCTTGCACAACATGCAAATGCCCGAGGTTCAACTTTCCAGTATTAAAAAAAAAAAAAAAAGCTAAACTCGTGAGTTACTGATATATGACATTTCAAAGCCTGAGTATAATCAAGTTTTGAAACAGAATGCAATTTGACACACAATTATGACAGGATCCAAATTTCTCTAACCCTTTAACTGTCATAATTCCAACAATTCCTCTGAAGAATTATCTTCATACACAAAAAATTTTGTCTTAAGTCCCTGTTAGGGATTATATAAATGTTTTCAGAAACTACAATGATCATTTTTATAGATAATATAAAATGTGCTATAAAAATGATTATGTGATTTCTGAAAACATTTATATAATTCTCCAATGAGGCTTAAGACAAAGTTATATATGGTGTTACCATGGTATTTTCAGTTGCATCATGTGCTTTTGAAAACTGGACATTGAAAAAGGGAGACAGAAGTTGAATTGATGCTTTTGAATTATGGTGCTGGAGAAAAATATTGAGTATACCATCGACTGCCAAAAAACCCATCAGATCTGTCCTCGAAGAAGTGCAGCCAGAGTGCTCCTTAGAAGTAATGATAGCTAGACTGTATCTTATGTATTTTGGACATGTCCTGAGTAGGGACCAATTCCTGACGAAGGATATCATGTTTGGGCAAGTGGCAGCTCAATGGAAAAAAAAAAAGAAGAAGAAGAACACCCTCAACTAAATGGATCTACACAGTTTCTGCAACAATGGGCTTAAACATAAAAAAGATAATTTGCCTGGCATAGTGTCAGGGAGTGTTTCATTGTGTTGTACGTAGGATTGCTATGAGTGGGACCCAACTCAATGGCACCTAAAAACAACATGTATGGTCCATTTTAATGAGACTTTCAACTATATAAATGAGTAAGGAAGAAATCTCTAATATACTTAGTCTATAGTTCTCATGTCTACAGCCATACCACTCTGGTGTCTGATCTTGTTGGATCTTGGAAGCTAAGCATAATTGGGCCTGTCTTGTCCCTGGATGGGAGACCACCTGGGTGTATTGGGTGCTGCAGGCTTGAGAGAAGGAGCTTACAGCCTGCTCCTGAAACAATCAACCATCAAAAGCCCTATGAATAGGAGAGAAGCATTGACATAGTGTTAGGCATGGCACAGTGTTAGGTAGTGTTTCATTCTGTTGTACATAGGGTCACTATGAGTTGGACTCAACTCAATGGCATCTAACAATAAAAACATAGATGGCATTGAGTACATTAGTTCTCATCAATGTAGCAGAAAAACCAACCAAAACAAACTTATGGGGAAGGGGTTTATTGGGAGGTCACAGTTAGAAAATCAGTCCACCACAGGCATGGTGATGATGGTAGCAGGGCCTGTGATGGATGACCTCAAGGCATGGTGGACAGGAGCAGAGAAATACCCGAGATGTGACTTTAGAGTAAAACCTCCAAAGGTTCACATCCAGGGAGTTAGTTCTCCCAAAAGCCCACCCCTAGGGTGCTATTTCCATCAAGATTGACCCACATCCCAAACATCCACAACATCCCAAAATAGTGTCAGCTGCAAGAGACAAAACATTAATGTGCAGGATATTTTGGGACACTTTATAGTCAAACCTTTACCCTCTGTCCCTAAAGGTCCAGAGCCACCTTATAATGAAAATCAATTTAGTCCAATTTCAAGAGTCCCCAAAATCTTAATAGTCTCAGCTATGTTCAAAAATCCAAGTCCAAGTCTCCACTGAAACTCAAGAGAAACTTAGCTATGGGCTCCTAGGACAAACAAAAAACAGGTTGCTTACTTCCAAGATATAATGGCATAGAGTAAACATTTCCATACCAAAAGAGAAATGAGGGCACAAAAAGGAAAGATCAGTTTGTACCCAAACTGACATCCTGTTGGACAAACAAACTTAGTTTAAGTCTGGCATCTGGTTCATGTGACACCTATCACCATCAGCAGACATTTAATGATGCTGGCATTGCCAACATTCTGTGGTCTCTATTGCTGCTTAGGCACACAATTATTCATCAACCCTTCAGGGGATCTCCTCTGGGTATACAACCCTGGCGCTTAGCCTGGCATCACAGGCTACCTTCTGAAGCCTTGGTGGCATTCATAACCCCTCATGTTTTGCATTCTGCATGTTTATAAAAAATGGCACCATGTGGATGATGCCAAGTTTTGCTGCTGGGTAAGGAGGTAGCTTCATCTTTCTGAACCACATCTGCAGTGGTAGCCTTTGTATGCCCAGGCCAAAAGTCATGCCCCTTTGTGGCCCTTTTTCAGCAGGGGATCTTGGAGGCACTCCTGTTTTCAAGGACTTCCTTTACACTCCATGAAGTTTTCAGTGGAAGGGGTATGACTGAATCCTGTGTTCAGAGAGAATGTCTTTTGTTTCAGCAAAAAGATGGAGGCTTTCTTTCACCATGGTTTACCTCTTTAACAATTAAGGGCTCCTCACCTGAACCAGCCCTGTCTGCAGTAACCTTAGAAAAGCCACAGTCTCTTTCTCCCTTTAAGCTACATGTTTTTCAGATCTTCCTGTCCTGCCATTTAAAAAAGAATCATGAGTCTTGTTGAATGCATCAAGCACTAAGCAAGCCATATCCCCTATATCTTGCCACCCTTGTGATATTTTTTTCCACCAAGTTATTTGGTTCATTACTTTTAAATTCAGCCTCACTCACATCTATGTGGCATGGAGAAAATACGGAGAATTTCTTTTCTAAAATATAACAAATCACTTTTAGTCCAGTGCCCAAAAGAGTCTTCATTTTCCTCTGAAACACTGTGAGTCCTTTCTGCATATCTCTTGGCAGCAGTATTCTTGTCTTCCTTATTCTTACCAGAATTGCCCCTCAATTTCTCCAAGTCTTCTCTCACTTGTATCTCCAAAGTCTTTCATACTCCTCCATCAAGCAAACTCCAAAGATCTAAGAACCACATAGTTAGGATTCTGCAGATAAATGGCCCCACTTCTGGTAGAGCTTCCAGCACCAATTTTCTGTATTAGTCAGCTGTCATCACTGTAGCAGAAAAACCAACCCGAACAAATTTATGGGGAAAGAGGTTTATTGGGAGGTTACAGTTAGAGAATCAGTCTATAATGACAGCAGAGCTGGTGGCAGCAGAGTCTGTTGTAGACAACCTCATGCTATGGTGGAGCAGGAACAGAGAGTAACCAGGGCTGTGGGATCAGGGTAAAAACTTCCAAAGCCCACTGCCAGGGAGATACTTCCACCAAAGATCTGTTCCCAGGGAGCTACTTCCACCAAGCTACACCTATCCCCCAAAGTTCTACAACCTCCCCCGACAGCACCACCAGCTGGGGACCAAATGTTAAAGCACATGATCGTTGGGGGATACTTTATATTCAAAGCATCACAAGGATGAAAAATATTTTTAAAAAGACCGAAACTACTAGGCATGTATTCCTATAAGCCTTAATTATTACTAACAGAAAGGAAATAGACACAGAATAACTTTAATAAATAAAAGGAAAAGATTCTATTTATTTTAATTAGGTGTTATCTCTTAGGTCTTACTGTCAATTTTTTCTGTTATTTCCCCCAGATCAAATTCTACATTGGGCTGGTTTAGTTTCAGAATGAAGGAACTACTCAGATTCCTCTAAATAGAAAGGGATTTTGTGTGTAGATTGGGTTATTTTAGCATTATTAAATAGATTGAAAGGAAAGCTAAGCTACCACAAATGCGTCAGAATTTCATCTTGTATTTTCCTGAGACTATCAGTAAGGAAATTAGGAATGAAGGAGGTGGGTATAATGTTTCAGTGAGTTCATTTAATTATATTAACTATTTCAACAGAAAGTCTTTAACATAAGAAATTGGTTGAACAGATATTGGAGAATTTAAATGGCAAAATGAAAAGAATTGAAGTAAAGTATATATAAGAAATGAGGATCTAACTATTGATTGCCTTTAAATTTGGAGACAAGGGGGGAAGTTTCGAGTTTTCAGAACTTAGTGGCCAAGAGTAGGTAGGATCCCCATAGATTTGGAAGTCAGCTATTTGAAGAGTGAGTATTATCCAGGTATTGTGTTAGCCCAAGAGTGGGAAAAAAGTAGCTTATATACTATACCTGAGACCCCAGAACAAGAACTGCTATTTACTACATCAGGAGCTAAAAGTAAATGTCCCCCAGTAAAGAGTCAGCATTGAGATTCCTCAGGAAGTGGTACCTTTTGCTGTTACAGGTGTAGCATTTGTTCAGAGCATGGATCTGAGCCCCTCATGAAGCTAGAAGCCAGTCTAGCTCTAGTAACCTCTAGGGGAACAGAGGGTCAGGAGAATAGTTGCAGAAAAACTGAAATAAGCTAGAAATTGGAAACCACTGCTGCAACCAGGCCATAGCAACATTAATGATGTGATGCTAACAGGAAAAGGGTAACTAGAATAAATAGGTCTGTCCTTTCTCCTCCTACCATTCAGAGTCCCTTCAATGCCTGTATTAGAAAAGCATAAGCATAATCCACAGGACAAAGAAGTGGAGATTGCAGAACACCCACACAAGCATCAAAAAGAAAAAAGTAGATACAGAAGTATAGATTTAAATAGGAATCTCAAATATCTTCCTATCCATGCAAATAAGATGCATAATTTGAAATGTTAGGACTGCAAACCCTCAGAAGTGTTCCAGCTTTATATCTCAGTGTGTAAAAGAGACAAAGCAAAACTTGGTTTCATAACTACAGAGAGAATAACCTAGGCAGTGGTAGTTACACATTAAATAAACTAATGTAATAATTGACTTATAGGGCTTATTATGAGTTATTTTTAAGTCTACCTTTATAACTTGCTTCCCTAAAAAGGGCATGTGTTGAAGGAGATGGGACACAAATATTGAAACCTGAGGCATGATACTGTGGTATTGTAAGGATGGACAGGTATTGCTTGCTCTTCCTCCCTTTGGGAAGGAGATTTCAAGTCCTCTGCCTAGATTCTAGGTTGGCTTTAATGATTTAAGTAATAGAATACAGCAACAATAACAGTCTGCGACTTCTGAAACAAAGGGCATAAGCATCTCTCTGGCATCCACTCAGACCTTTGAGAGCACTCTCTCAGGGGCTCTGAGCTCCCACATCAAAAGTGTGACTGTAACACAGCAGGCACTATTGTTTCACTCTGACAGAAAGTCTAGGTTGAACCCAGGCTTCCAAGTACATCTGCCAAGGCACAAATATGAGGCAGATTCTCTTGGATCTTCCAGTCTTGCTTCTATGCCAAATGAAAAATACTACAACATCTACTGACAACATGTGGAATGGAAGAGTCAGCCTGCCTAAATCACCACACTGAGCTTGTGTTCAACTCTTTTTGATGAGTGAGATCATGAAGAATTTGTTTTTCAGTGTCTGCTTTACTTCATTTAGTATGTCTAACAATTCATCCATGTTATAACAAATGACAGTTTTTTTTTCTTTTGAAGGTTGAATAATATTCTACTCTGTGCGTGTGTGTGTGTGTGTGTGTGTGTGTGTGTGTGTAGTATCGTATATTTTTCTAGTTTTTAATCCTCACAAAACTATGAGAAGGGCTTGATATTGCCAAATAGGTCATGTCATAGTCATTACCAAATGCTGTGTAAGCACCTTAGTTAAAGCTCAGGACTGCTGATCATAAACCCTATGCACTTTACATGACAACTCTATTCAGCAGTTTTCTGTCATCTCATAACCATGAAAGTTATTTCAAGTTTTAAAAGGCATCTGTATAGTTTGGAAATTATCTTCCATAAACTAACAATGTATCTCCAGTACTAAAACACTTAAAAGTTATTCAAAAGAACTTAAACATCTTTGCTTCTTTTTAAAAACAAAATTCAGGCCAGCAATGAACAACTAGCAAGTAGTATCTGTGCTTTCTAATTGGTATTATGCAAAGGAAAAGTGAACTCTTTCCTTTCTTCATTATAGGAAGTAGTTTTACAATTTAGGGCAGGGCTTCCTTGGAGGCTAGTCTCCAAACCTTTAGTTGAAGCTGGGAGATAGCAGAATTATCTTCCTCTGAGTTTACATTTCAAAGAAATGGCTCCAGGTTCTTGATAGAGACATTATGGGGTTCTAAAACCAGCCAGAGGCTTTTAAAAGGATTTATATCTCAAAGGTAAAATGAAGGAATTTGCTATTACAAACGTTCTAAAAGGCACACTAGAAAGAAAAGTCAGGGCATAGACTAAGCAAGAATGTCTGTAAACTGAAGGGAAACTTAAGCCATTACAGTCTGCCACCATCCTCAAGAACTTTGAGAAATATCCCAAACTGTTGGTTTCTTTCTGGGGTTTTCTCTGTGTGTGCTGTGGGTAGAAGCGAGAGGTGGGTGCCTCAATGTTGCACCTGATGATGAGGCTGTGGCCAGAGAACAGAGCATCAGGCACAGGATAAAAGGACAGGGCTTTATTCACAAAGGAGGGGAAGAGAATGGAGGATTAGGGAGAGGGGAAAGGGGAGTTGGAGAAGGGAAGGGCTCAGCTGCTATCTCTGCCACTGGGGCAGAGACTCCTGGGTGTCTTTGCTCTTCCAGCTAACAGGATTTGTCACTTCAGAGGCCCTGTGCTTAACTCTCAGAGGCTTGCCTCTCAAAGCTATCAGTCCTTGCAGGGTATCTGGAATTGTAGAGGTGGGGAAGGGGTAGAGGTAGCAGGCAAGTTGAAGCAGGATAAAGGCAGGTTGGAGGAAATAAATGGGCCTTGGGCTCTTGAAGAACCACAAGGACCCAGTGAGATTCTCTTGGATGGTGTTCAGAATGGCTGTTGAACTCTGAGCTCTGAAGTTTATATAGTCTGATGGCCAGCCAATCAGGGAATCTAAAGAGGGTTGGATCAGAAGTGACCAATTGGGCACCAGGGGGCTTTAGATGCTTCCATACCTTGGGTGACATCTTGGTCCACTCAGTGGGAGGGGGAAAGAGTGAGATGCCCAGATGTATGGCAAAGGTGACCAGTTGCCATCTTGCCCTATAGGATTCAAGGGAGGAAATGACCCAGATATAGGGTAACGGTCACTCGCCCTGGAAGATAAAGATTGGTCCTCTGAGTTGGCTAGATGGGCTCCTGTGGTCAACCATATTTGGGGTACTCTCTATCCCCCTGGGGATCCTAACATCAAACGATAGAAGGAACACAGCCAGACCAATGCTTTGACCACAGCCTTTCCAGACTCTAAGTAGTATGAAGATAACTATTCAAAACCAGAAAACAATATAAAGAAAAAGAAAATGCAACTCTCTAGCCTTTGAACAATACCTTCAAGGAATTATTATTCTATTGGTAAACTGGGAGTAAAGCTTCAAGGTTAGAATAAAAAAGAAAAGATTATAGCTAATCATAAACTCACTTAACTGATCTTGATCTTATCTTAAAAATTAATTATTTGAACTTTTCATCTGAAAGAGAAATGACATTGTTGGCTTAGAATATATTGATTGATAAATTTACCTAAAGAGATTAGAAGATACTGGTAAACCCCAAAAGATATCTGGTAAATAAATCTGTTTTTAAATACTATCAATATAAACAATCATATATTTGTATACCATGTTAATGACATTCTTTAATAATTACTATGATTATTGTTTATTCTTATACTATTTTTTATTATTGCCTATCATTTCTTCAAAAACCTCTTTCTCACTGTATTCTATCATAGAAAAGACTAATCCTATTCAATCAAGTTTATATCCTTTTCATCTCATTTAATTTTATTGTTGTTGTTAGGTGCCCTGGAGTCCTGTCTGACTTATAGTGACTCTCATAGAGTTTTCAATGGCTGATTGTTTCAGGATTGCCTTTGGAGTGAATTGCCATGTCCTTCTCCCATTTTTTGAGGTGCTGGGAATCAAACTGGGGACCTCAGAGACTGCAGAGCAGCACTATACTAATTGAGCTAAATCCCAGCCCACTTAACTGTAGTTAAACCTATATAAGTACTATCTCCAAATGCTGTCACATTGAGGTTTGAGGTGTCAATATATGAATTTTACGGGGACAAAAATATTTAGTCCATAGTACCATCCATCAAATTAAACTGAATGAGAGGAAAAAGTATCCCCAAACAGTATCTAGTGCCTCATGTGCTCCACATATTTTTAACATGGAATGAAAGTATTTATGGCAGCCATATTAAGCCATTTCAACAAGTCACCATCTAAATAAGCTTGCTCAGTGTAGGACAGATTGTTTGTAAATATTGCACATACATTGTTAGTTTGTTCTGAATTAATATACAAATCATTTGTCAAGATATTATATAATGAACCAAGTCCCACAGCTCACACCTGTAATCCCAATGACTAGGGAGGTTGAGGTAGGAGAATGGTGATATCGAGGCCATAGGCAGCCTGCACAACTTAGTGAGATCCTGTCTCAAAATAAACAATAAAATAGGGGCTAAAGGTGCTGCTCAGTAGTAAAATTAAAAACTTCTACCTCAGTTTTACCATGTCCTATGTGTTAGCCTATACTTTTTCTTCTTTTTTGTTTATTCTCTTGAAAGTAATGGAATAATCCATATGATCTCTGCATTTTAATTTGGTTTGTGTGCCTGCCTTTAGGATGATTTTCTTGGCAATATATTTGGATGCTGCTACAGTATTAATGTAACTTTCCAAATAACACTTAGGTTGTCTACAAGAGTAAATGAAATTATAACAAGAATGGCACTATCATCTTCTAAAATTTTGAAATAACTTCCTTCTTGAAATATTCAATATTTATTTACCAAGGAAAATTGAAAATGGAATTGTCATTTGGGTGATGAACTTTTATAGGCATACTGTGTGTGTGTGTGTGTGTCTGTGTGTGTATAACTGATGAGACAGGATTTCTTAAAATTCTTCAGGAAATAAGAATTGTCACATGTAGAAATAGTTTGGAAGAGAAAATTATTCATAGTATGTTCTGCAAGGTCATGTTAGGTAGCACTCAATAATTTGCTTTATTGGAATAGCACTGCCTCTCTGAATATTGAACATAGTGCATGTCAGTCACAATGGCATACTAAAATTTGATATACTTCTTTCTTAAAGTGAATTCATATAAAGCCTATTTGTATTGTGAAAACTATCTAGAAATAGTAGATATATAAAATATATTTAATATTTCTCATGAGTGTACTTTTATATCTTTCCAAAATCAAGATGTAAGCACAAACAATCTATGTTAATTTTTCTTGGATGACATCCATGGTCAATTGCAGAATTTAGATGCAGAAATAATCCTTGACTTCAGAAAATTGTGATTAAATGACTGAATTGATAAGCTACAAGAAGAAAAATATAATCTATTACACAATATTTTAAGAGAATCTGGGTTGAGTTTTAGAATCAAAGAAATGGGCCATGGGACTTTAACATCAACCAAGAATTTCCATGTCATGTGGGAAGCTTAAGTAATTTAGATATTTCCATTATAAGAAAATGTAATAGAAGTGACTTGTATGACATGTACACTTAGCTTAATGATTACCATGAATGAAATTTATTTATTTTAAAACAGTAAAATTCAAAATAAATTTACATGTGTGTATTTACATACATATATGTGAACATATGGGAGAAGGACTGGGCAACCCACTCCCAAAAATCAATCCACCATTGAAAACCCTATGAACAGCAGAGAGGCACTGGCAATAGTGTTTTGCCTGTTGTATGCAGGGTTGCTATGAGTTGGATACCGACTGGGCAGCACCTAACAACAACAACATGTGAACATATGTGGTATGCCACTCTACATAATGTTGTTGTTGTTGTTAGGTGCCATCACGTAGGTGTCCTATTCATAGTGAACCTACATACAACAGAACGAGCACTATTGTTAGTGCTTCTCTGCCGTTCATAGAGTTTTCAGTGGCTGATTTTTTGGGGGAAGTGGGGTGTTAGGTCCTTCTCCCAAGCCTACAGCACCTGGTGTTCCCAGGTGGTCTCCCATTCAAGCACTAAACAGGTCTGACCCCACCTAGCTTCTGAGATCTGATGGCATTGGACACCACAGTGGCAAATTATTTACCCAAATTTCACTTGTTATTCCCAAATCTAATAAACTGTGTCCTGTATCACTTCTGTGATACAAAAACATCACAGAATAATATGGCATAAAAAGTGTCTAACATTGCCTATGTTCTGTCCTTGAAAATTCCTAAAATTTATTTAAAAATTGCTAAGTCTGTTAGGACCTGCATTTGGTAGGTTACACAGAACTCTTAGATAGAATTTCAAGAATCTGGCTGAGATTGTTACTTCTGAAATTCACATTCAAACAAAGACGTATCAAACTCTATAGAATATATTGTGTTAAATCTTAATTCTCCATCACCATAAGATGGAAAGATAGAATTTGAGGCTATTTCGAAAAGAATATCAGCCATGGAAAAAGAACAAGCTGAGAGTTGTGAGACCAGCTTTATTTCTTCCCCAGATATTTCAGGATTTGGGATGATGGATCGTTATTTCCATCTTCTTCTCTTTTCCCGGAAGGTCAGGTCTAAAACAAAACATACAAGACTAACACGTTTAATCCACTTTCTGCTAAAGGGGTAGAATTTTCATGCTTTACTGGGAAAGTCATATTTAGTATAAAAAATTTCCACTTCAATAGCTTTGGTCCAATATGACAACTTTTAACAAATCAGCTGTTTTAGTTTACAAGGTTTTCTTCCCTGGATACAAGCTTTTCTCAGAGGTATTGAGCCATAACAAAGCACAGTATCTGTGAACCATAAGTTACTCTCTTATTCTTTCTCCCGTGTTGTCAAATCAGCTCCAAAGATGGAGTCAAACCAAAGAATATCAAAGCAATTACTTCCAGCACCAGGAGATTTTGTTCTAAAACTAGGAAGTAGCCATTCTGTTCAATGCAGTAAAAACAATAAATAAGTTTGGGCATTAGAATGGAAGAATGCTTTTCCATTGTTGGATACAGATGACTTTGACAAGTAGTATTAATGGGTTAATGAGAATGAAAGCACTGGATGGGTAGCATCAAGATAGAAGGGGATGAAAGGAAACAGAAAGCTAAAGGGATATTGAGCATTATATTTCCCACCTGAATTCTGAACAAACTGAAAATTGATTCATTGTATACACAGAGTAACTTCTTTAATGATTCTAGAAGTTAAACTAGATCATGTGGTTTAATATTTGTTGGCCAGATGACTTTCATTACTTGAATTTCAGATTTTTTTTTTTTTTTTTTTTGTGGTACTGGAGGTTGAACCCAGGGCCTCACTTGTGCATGCTTTGCAAGTGCTGGACCACTGAGCTGCACCCTCAGCCCACTTTTTTTAACTTTTTGAGACAGGGTCTCACTAAATTACGCAGACTGCCTCTGGTCTTGAACTTGTGATCCTCCTGCCTCCGCCTCCCAAACCGCTGGGATTACAGGCATGTGCCACTGTGCCTGGCTCGAATTTCAGAATCTTATATAGGTTCAACTACTCAGGCATAGGTTAGTCTTGAAGATCTTCCCCTGATGGACTGGTGTCATACAAGCATCCTGCAGACCACTCACCAGCAATGAAGAAAGATTAGTTACATCACTTGTACTTCCCAAATGGCATAAATCAGAATATCTCCCCTGATATGAGCTAAAAGTGGAAGACCAAATCCAGAAATTATATTAGCAAAGCTCCTTTCTAAGAAAGAAAACATCAGGATTGAGAAACAATCATTTTCCACTAGTAATATTCAAAATTTGGGGAATGTTTCCTATAAAAATTAACAGAACGCTAGCTAGATGGTGAGAAGAGCTGAAGAGATCTTTTTAAAGATGTGAAATATAGGTGAAGGGTGGTGGGACACCCCTGTATTCTCCTTCTTGGGAAGGAGGAAGATATAGCAAGTTTGAGGACAGAGGCAGCCTGTGTAACTTAGTGAGACTTTGTCTCAAAATAAAAAGTGAAAAATGGGCCCTGGGTGCAGCTCAGTGGTAGAGCTCTTGTGAAGCATGCTTAAGGCCCTGGGTTCAACTTCCTTAGTTACTGACATGAATAAATAAATAAATAAATAAATATCCGCTTGTGTGGTGTTCTATTGTCATTCTTATCACTTACAACTTCATATATTGTTATATGTACATTAATGTGTGAATTGTCTCCTCTATAAAATTTTTATTCCTCTAAGGTAAAAATTTTACCTATTGCATGTGGATAAAATCTATAAGGGTGTCTTGCATGTTTATAGTAAATATTTCTTGAATGTTTTACATTTTATTGGCTATACTTTCTATACAACAATAATTTAATATATTCTGAAAGTAGACTGTAATATAATCAACATCTGACATGAACTCAGAAGACATAGACTTATTGAACATTTATATCAACTTGAGTAAACATTCTAACCTCTTTGATTTCAGGCTTTTGCTTTTTACTGAAAAACTCAGATAAAATAATTTTATTTTTAATCACAGAGGTGTATTTTAAAAAGCAATTTGTATAAATTTGAAAGCCTTTTGAAAAAATACTGTTCTGTCACTCTCTGTGCCTACAATGTTTAATTTACCTTTAAATCAGAAGTTGTTATGTTGCTAGTGCTCATCTTCAATCAGTCTGGCATTGACATTCAAATATTAGTTTGCAAATAACTGGTTGAGATGTGGTGAGATTGCAATAGGAAATATATTTCTAAGGAAGGACATATAGACTTAATGATACTTTACATGTTTTTCAAATTATATCACCTTTTAAAATAAATCTATTTTCTTAATGTTTTTTGCTATTTCACGGTGGTATAAAATGGAAGAATTCTTGCTTTCATTCTCAAAATTTGAATTACAATTGGTGAATGAAAAAATTTCTGGTGGTGATATATGAGCAGGTAAAACAATAGACATACATCTTTATGGAATAAGGCAGTAAGTATCTTATGGAAAAAACAGCATGTCAGAATAACTAGAATTTCCAATGCTCAGGTTTTTCCATTGGATTATAATTTTAGTGTCATTACTCTCATTAGTAAGCTACAATGAATACTAACATAATTCTGTGTCCATCACTTCATAAAGTAATATTTATGCTATATAGACCCACTATTTTACCTCCTATTAGCTTTCTGCAATTGCATCCTATCAAAAGACACTGGGAAGCAAATTTTTCAAGCATCCTAAAACTTCCTATTGATTCTCCCCATTGTCACTCTGCTGTCACCTCTGACTAGCAATTACTCTATACCAAAGGTGGTTATGATAATTAGTGTAGATTAAAATAAAAATCCTCTGGTTAATCATCTGTTTCTATGAACTATAATTGTTGATAATGTAATTATAGTCCCTATTTACCCTCAAAAGGATACTATAATGTAGACAAACAGAAGACAAAGCAAATAGAATGGTTTACTTGATATTATGCCCAACTTTTAAAAATAAAAATAAACAATAATAATGAAAAAATTATGAGTGCAATAACACATTTATAAATTGTGAGCAGGTAAAGCATTCCCTTGATAAAATAACTCATCAATGTATTTCTTGGAAAGAAATGTATAGTGTCAAAACAAGATATTTTGGTCAAAGTAACTAATGAATTATGAATATAGACAAAGAAAAAATATACCACGAACTGATTTTTACCACTGAACTTTCTCAGAAGTTGTCAAAAAGTTCTCAGGAAAAGCATAAAGTGAATGCTTTATCAAAAAGCATGGAAAAAGTTCTGGGATATACAAATCCCCCTCTCAAACAGTGATGAATTATGGAGATTTTGCTTTTGCTTTTTCTCCTCTTTCTGTAGACTCCTCATGGCCTCCCTTCACTCCTTTTTGGTGTTCATTCTGAGAATACTTGAATCCTTCATGTGTTTCCACCACTGCTTCTGGATTGTTATTTTTTCTCAACATGACAAGAAAAGTGTCAGAGTCCAGGGTCCAAGATCACATCCTCAGCCCTAAAAACAGCTAACTCTATGACTTTCCAAGTAACTGAATTTCTACATGCTTTTCTCCATCTGTAAGGTTGAATTAATAAGATATCCTTTTTGCAGTTCTTCTGTTGTTGTTACTAACATTAAATTAAATCAGATTTATTAAGTACTTAGAACATTATCCAGAAAAATATACCGTATAAAACTATATTGTATATATATGGAACCATACTATTCTGTACATAAAAAATCTGAAAATTTTGCAAGCTCCTTTTAAAATTCAGGTCTTATTCCTTAGGTAATTAGCCTCCAGTTATATTTGTACTCTATCTGCTACTCTGCACCGTAAAATAAATGGCTTCATATATTGAAGACAAGAGAAAAGTTTCTAAAATGAGTGAAATAAGTAGATAACAAAAATGTTGAATGACAAAAACTTACATAAAAAATCAAAAACTACCAATTTGTATTGATTTTCATTACATCTTATGGTGGTGAAGATTGCCTTTGAGATAAATTTCTTTCTGTTTTTCTTTATCAGAAAAGACAAAGAGCTTAATTTTGGTTTTTATAAATATGAATCTTGTAGTCTGATTATAAATTCATTTTGTGAAAGAGATGAAAATCAATGAATCAGAGACCCTGGAAGATAATTCTGCCTTTTCATTCAAAAAAGGTCCATTGCTCCATCAGAAACAACCTCATGTTCATAATGTAGGTTCACAAATATCTCTTGGAGTTTCTCAACTATTTTCTGGACTTAGCTTGCCAGAAGTTGTTGTATTGTTGGGAAATTATAGATCTGATGATGGTAGCACATGATTACTGCTTGAGTGCTCAAGAACAATAACATCTGGAGTCTCCTGTTGTATAACTGCACTAATATATACGTGGTGATATTGTGTAGCAATTTAGACAGAGTTTAAATATGCATAGGCATTTGGCATCTCTACTCATCTTAAATATTGGTAGATGTGTGCAAAGATCAATAATAACTGATAGATTTACATATGCAACAGAGAGCATTGGAAAGAAATTAAGGAAAGAGATCTTTGGAAAAACTGAATGTCCTAAGTCAAGTGGAGAATCACAAAATATATCACTTGTTTTCAGAAATGGCTTACATGTTTTACCGAGAATTGTAGACAAAATTCAAAGATGCCTGTTAGAAGAGCATTTGGTTATAAGTGTAAAAAGTGTAAGACTATGAGTATGTTGTAATTCATTTCTGTAGTTAGGCTATGCTGCATTTTAAACAGAAAATATTTAATAGATATAATTAATATTCTAACTCAGTTGACTTTGAGTTAATCAAAAGGAAGATTATTCTGATGAGGCTTTTCTTAAGTAAACATATATATATATATACATATATATCTCAACCCTATTATATATAATATAATATATAATATATAATATATGTTATATAATATATATATCCACCCTATAATATGTGTGTATGTGTGTGTGTGTGTGTGTGTGTCTGTGTGTGTTTGTGTGTATTCCAGCAAAGATTTAAGCTCCCAAACTGTAAAAAACTTAATTAATTGACGTTGTGGGAGCTAGAAGACAGTTTTCCCTCAGTAAGTCTCAGGATGAATCTTTATTCTCCAACATGTTAATTTCATCCTGCAGACATCTTGAACAGAGAATCTGGGTAGCTAAACTTGGATCCTTATAAGCCACAGAAACTGAGATACTTTTGTGTTGTTTGTGGCTATGTCCAGTATGCAGCAATAGAAAGCTAACATAGCAAATAATATCAATCAATAATTATAAATATTTACTAGGAAAAATAAGTGTGCCAGACTGCAATTTAAATAAAAGATAAGAAAGTGTTGTCATACTTTAAAATATATCTGAGATAAAATTAGTTCTCAACATCTCTACTGCCGCCACTGGGTTCCTATTACCATCATCTCTGGTCTAAATTACTAAAAGAATTTTTCAACTTAACACATAGACACTTTTCACATCTTGTAGCGTATTGTAACAAGGTAGCTAAACTGATCCTATTGAAATAGATAGTATATTATCCTACTCCTTTCTTGAAAATCCTCTAATGATTTCTTATTTCTTTCAGATAGCAGAGAAGATTTATAACACCTTGAATGTCCTCTTACTT
Source organism: Pedetes capensis (assembly GCA_007922755.1). Classification (NCBI taxonomy): domain Eukaryota; kingdom Metazoa; phylum Chordata; class Mammalia; order Rodentia; family Pedetidae; genus Pedetes; species Pedetes capensis. The sequence continues at coordinate 7,978 of VMDO01020404.1, read as the reverse complement.
CCTCTACTAGTTAGTTGTGTCCTTCTTGTTCACTTTGGTACTATCTATGCAGACCTCCAGTTCCCTTTCCTGTTTTATTTTCATCCACAGAACTTTTCAACATTGAAAAAAGATACAGGTCTTAGAGACACAAAGTCACTGGTTATGTTCTGGATGGGGCATAGATAAGTGTTAATAGATAAGTGTTAAAATACAAATATTTATCCATGTACCTTGATTATCATCTGTCTCCCCATCATGACACAACATTCATGGCTCACTAGCAAGTAATATTACATTAAGGGAGTCAATTTATTTTATTCACTGATAGATCCTTAAAAGTTTGAAACAGTGGAGATGACAGATCAATATCTCTTAATCAATATCTGAGGAAGGAATGAATCCAAACATCTATTTTCCCAGGTAATACTCTAATAAAGACAAGAGAGGACAGTGTGTTTTAAAAATATATTTTTTGGTTATATTTGCTTAGAAGAGACATGTTTCTGTGCACACATGTATATGTGAACTGGGCATCTATGCCTCTAGATGTTTTGAATGGGATTCTTAGTCTTCTGTATAACTTGGAAGAAATGTTTCAGAAAGATCAAAAAGAGATGGATAGTTCTGCTGGGATTTGTGTATGAATGCTCTACACTTCCATGCTAATCGTAGGCACTAATAAGCTGATCAAAGAATTAGGTTAAGGTCTGAAATTGAGTTTATTAGTTGACCATATCATATCTATTCACTTGGTAGTAATTTGAAGCAGAAATGAATCTTATGGTAATACTGAAAATAACAAGTAGCTATGATCTACCTGGAGGGACAAACTCTCTAATTCTACATTTTACCCAGAAAGAAACTAAGGAATTCAGTGCAATCACAATGTTTGAGACCACAATGCCCATATACTAAATTCTGTGCCCTCTGTTATACAAAAAGTAGAATATAAGTAATTGTTCAGCAATGTCAGAGAAAGAAGATCTGACCAGGATCTGAGAGCAAGGTGAGACTTACATTATGCTTCTATGCAAAGAGTATTGAAGCAAGTATCTTTTTTAGTTGAAAAGATAATTTATTTAAAAATAATAGATTATTGCCAATTTATACTGGCAAGACATTGCAGTAGGTTTTAGTTCTTTGCCTTTACAAAAACACTAATGTAACTATTATTCTTGGATGAATATATCTTTAGGAGGGCTCTGAGTATAATTGAAATATGGCAGAATCCACACAAAGCATAAAATGCAGGAAGAGTCACAAAGGAAAAGGAAAGTACTTTTGCTTTCCCATGTCTCCCTCAAGCTAACACTAATGCCAAGAGAGAACCTCTTGGCCTGAAATTTCACCTGCAGGCAACAGAGTGAAGTGAACATACAACTTCTTCACCCTTTTGGAGCACTCTTGAGGGGCCACTTTCTGACTTACTTCACCAAGAACACTAAGGAAACTGGTGTGGTTTGATCACCAAGGAGAAGCAAAGTTGTGGAGGCTCAAGGCAAATCTTGTGTGTTTCTCAAAAATCTGCTTGCAGAGCCTGTCTGCTGGCCATTCTGATCATGGATCCTATCTGTTGTTAATCTACCCGAAGACCCCAAGAGTTGGCCCATGCATATTTTTGTAGTCAGCCCTCACACCTAGCACCTTAGAGACATCTACTTCCAGTAGCTTATGTTCAACTCTAGCAAAAGTATTGTGGGCATCCATACATGATGCACACATGCCCTCCTTCCAGCCACCTGACATTATGCACGAGCCTCTGAACATGTTACATGAGTCGAAGCAGCCAACTTGGATCTCAGAAGAGGGCTTAACTCTGTAGGAGTAGGAGAAGGTACAAAACATTGGCAGTGCTCCATCTGGCAGGTGGACTACAAGTGGAGATTGAACACATCATGCCAGTATCTCAGAGCACTGTCCTGCAGAAAAGGGGAGGGCAAAACTTAGCATGTGACACAGACTTGAAGGATAGGTAGGAGGCAAACAATCCTAAGATATCTCCTTCAGGAGAGAGAAAGTGAAGTGGTGCTTGAATCCAGCACTCTGGAATTTTGGGAAATCCTCAAGGAAGAAGAAAAATATGGCTATTAGCTTCTGCCAAATTGAGAGAAATCACATAATCCCAAAATTTCACCCAAAGGAGCAAATGACTACAGCAGAATGCAGTGACGATATTCATGAAAAAATTTTAGGGTACCCCAAGATCTCTAACAAGGATGGCAAGTGAATGTGTTTCACTACTAACATCACTATATAAAGACTGGAAGAAGTGAAGGTGATGCCTTAAAATGTGCAGATCCTAACACAATGTGACACTGAGCATAAAATACCAGGAGAACATGACACCACCATAAGAACTAAATACAGCTACAATAAGTGGCCACAATAAATTGATATCTACATATTGGTAAATGATTCTAAATAATCATCTTTAAGAAGTTCAGTGAATTGCAAGGGAACACATAATGAAAACATAAAAGAAAACAGAAAAACAATACCCAGACAAAATGAAAAATTCAGGTGTTAGGTGCCATCAAGTCGGTATCTGACTCATAGGGACCCTCATAGGGTTTTCAATGGCTGACTGTTTCGGGATAGCCTTGGGAGTGGGTTGCCAGGTCGTTCTCCCATGTTTTCGGTGCTGGGAATTGAACTCGGGACCTCAGAGACTGCCACGCAGTGCTCTACCCACTGAGCTAAATCCCAGCCCTGAAAAATTCAGTAGAGACCATAAAAATGTGAATATGAATAATACAATGAAGCAAGTGAAACATTTAATACAGAGTGTAAACAAAAGTGTCAAGCAGAGAAATCAGTAAAACTGAAAATAAGTCATTTTTTTTTTAAAGATGGGGTCTTGCTATGTTACCCAGGCTGATTGTGAACTCATGAGTATAAGAAATCCTCCTGTCTCAGCCATCTGGGTAAAAGACAAGCCATTTTAAGTCATGCAATCAGAGGAGAAATCTTTCCCCCATAACAAACAAACAAAAAAGGACAGAAGGAAAGAAGTAAGGAAAAGAAGGAAAGAAAGAAAGAAAAATAAGAAAGGAAGGAAGGAAGGAAGAAAACAGAGAAAGAAAAGAAATAAAAGAAGAAACCCTAAAGCACATATGGGACTCCCACAGGAACCAAATATGATTATGAGACTCAAGTAGCCTGTCTAAATAAATCAAGGGGAATGAAAGAAAAAAAGAAAGATTAACTCATGAAGCTCAAGATACTAAAAATAGGTTTAATCTAAGATACTTACACTGAGACATATTTTAATAAAATTTTCAAAAGTAAAACACAGGGCCAACTTTTGAAAACACAAAAAGTGGCTCATCGTATAAAAAGAAATGTAAATAAAACTATGAACATTTTACTCAGCAGAGAACTTGCAGCCCACTAGAACATAGGATAGTGGATTGAATTGCTAAAAGAGAGAAAAACATAAAAAACTACAAACATGAACACAATTCCAGGAAAACTTTATTATTATTATTATTATTATTATTATTATTATTAGTAGTAGTAGTAGTAGTAGTAGTAGTAGTACTGGGGGTTGAACCCAGGGCCTCATGCTTGCATACTTTGCAAGTACTGGACCACTGAGCTGCATGCCCAGCCCCCCCCCTTTTTTTTTTTACTTTTTTGAGACAGGGTATGGATAAATTGTGTAGACTACCTCTGGTCTCAAATTTCCGATCCCCCTGCCTCCACCTCCCCAGATGCTGGGATTACAGGTGTGTGCCACCGTGCCCGGGCTGGAAAATGATCCTTTAAAAATGAAGGAAACATAATATCAGAAAAAAAAATGATGTGAGAAAATAATCAAACTATATCACTATAAAGAATTTCAAATCATGAGAGAAGACAGGAGGAGTAAAAAAGAACAAAGTGGCCACATGAAGAAAACAATGAACAACTAATAATAATAGTATGTCCTTACCTATCAATAATTACCTTAAATGTAAATAGATTAAGCACTCAATCAAAGGTCACCTTAGGTAAAAGAATAAAAACATACAATCAATTAACTATCCATAACAGATTCATTTTAGATTTAAGAAAAAAGGGGCTGAAAATGAAGGACTGAAAAAAAGGTAACACTTTCAAATGGTAACCACAAGAGAGCAAAGACACACATAGTTATATAAAAAATGATAGTCATAGAATACACAAAAGGCAATTACAAAGATAAAGGGAGAAATAACTCAATTAGAATCCAAAGAGATAATTCAAAAAATTAATAAGACTAAGAGCTGGTTCTTTGAAAACATTAATAAAATAGACACCCCTCTGGCTAACATCATCAAAAAGAAAAAGGAAAAATCCAACATAGTCCAGATTATGAAAGACAACGGGTTCATAATCACCGACTTCAATGAAATACAGAAAATTGTCAGGGATTATTACAAGAGACTGTATTCCCAAAAATATGAAAATGCAGAAGAAATGGACAAATCTATTAACACGTATGACCTACCAAAGCTAACTGCAGAAGACATAACTGACTTAAACAAGCCCATTATATATACAGAAATAGAAAGGGTAATTAAAAGTCTCCCAACAAAGAAGAGCCCAGGTCCTGATGGATTCACAGAAGAATTTTATCAAACTTTTAAACAAGATATAATACCTGTCTTCCTCAAATTACTCCAAAAAATAAAAAAGGAGGGAACACTCCCAAACTCATTCTAGGAAGCTACCATTACCCTGACACCTAAACCAGGAAAAGATTCATCTAAGATAGAGAATTATAGACCTTTCTCCCTTATGACTCTAGATGCAAAAATATTTAATAAAATTCTGACAAACAGAATCCAGCAGCATATGAAAAAGATTATTCACCATGACCAAGTGGGATTTATACCATACATGCAAGGCTGGTTCAACATATGAAATCAATTAATGTAATCCAACATATCAAGAAACTGGCAAACAAAAACCACATAATCATCTCAATTGTTGCTGAAAAGGCCTTCCACAAAGTGTAACACCATTTCATGATAAAAATGCTGGAGAAGATAGTTATAACAGGCAAACACCTTAATATCATAAAAGCCATTTATGACAAACCTACAGTCAACATTATATTAAATGGAGAAAACCTGAAACCATTTACTCTTAGATCGAGAATAAGGGTAGGATGTCCTCTCTCTCCTATTCTATTTTACATAGTAATTGAAGTCCTTTCCAGGGCAATCAGACAAGAGAAAGGGATACAGATTGGCAACCAAGAGGTCAAATAATCTTTCTTTGCAGATGATATGATTCTATTCCTGAAAGACCCCAAAACCTCAAACAGAAAACTTATAGAACTAATCAACTCCTTCAGCAAAGTGGCAGGTTATAAAATCAACACACAAAAATCAATAGCTTTTCTTTACACTAACTGCAAACAGAAAGAGAATGAAATTTCATAAAATATACCTTTCATGATAGCCCACCAGAATATTAAACACTTTGGACTCAATCTAACCAAAGACCCTTCAGATCTCTGCAAGGAAAATTTCAAAACATTAAAGAAAGAAATAGCAGAGGACCCTGAAAAATGGAAAGAATTCCCCTGCTCCTGGATAGGGAGAATTAGTATTGTAAAAATGGCTATCCTACCAAATGCAATCTATAGATTTAATGCAATACCCATTAAAATTCTACTGACTGACATTACAGAAATAGAAAAAATGTTCCAAAAATTCATATGAAACCACAAAAGACCACACATAGACAAAACACTCTTAAGCTGCAAAATGAACCCAGGTGGAATCACAATTCCTGACTTCAAGTTATTCTACAGAGCAGTGGTTGCAAAACCAGCTTGGTACTGGCACAAAAATAGGCCAGAAGACATCTGGAACAGAATAGAAGACCCAGAAATACCTCAACACACCTATAGCCACCTGATTTTCGACAAAGGAGCAAAGCAAGTAAATGGGGAAAAGTACAGCCTTTTCAACAAATGGTGCTGGGAAACATGGTCATCCTCATGTAGAAAAATGAAAGCTGACCCCCATCTCTAAATATACACAAGAGTTAATTCAAAATGGATAAAAGATATCAACATAAAACCAGAAACTTTAAAACTTATAGAAGGCAAGATAGGCAATACACTCCATCATATAGGCATAGGAAAGTATTTCCCTAATAGGACTCCAACTGCTCAAGAAATTGCAACAAGAATAGATAAATGGGATTACATGAAATTAAAAAGCTTCTGCACAGCAAAAGAAACAATTAACAGAGTCAAGGAAGCCCCCACGGAATGGGAAAAAATCTTCACATTTTATATATCAGATAAAGGTCTAATTAGTAGAATTTATAAATAACTGAAGAAATAAACTCCCAAGAAAACAAATAACCCAATACACAAATGGGCAAAGGAACTGAGTAGACAGATCTCAAAGGAAGAGGCCTGTAAAGCCATGAAACACATATCAATATCAATATCCCTAGCTATTAGGGAAATGCAAATCAAAACAACTCTGAGATTTCATCTTACACCAGTAAGAATGGCCAAGATCAATAAAACAAATAACAACAAATGCTGGTGAGGTTGCGGGGAAAAGGGAACACTCTTACATTTTTGATGGTGCTCTATATTGGTCCAACCACTGTGGAAATCAATATGGAGGTATCTTAAAAAACTAAAAATATATCTACCATATGACCCAGCTATAACACTATTGGGAAATTACCCAAAGGGAGATGGTTCATCATACCACAGAGAAACCTGCATCTCCATATTCAGTGCAGCACTTTTCATAATAGCAAGGATATGGAATCAACCAAACTGCCCTTCAACAGAAGAATGGATTAAAAAACTATAGTACATATTCACAATGGATTACTATTCAGCAATCAAGAAAAATGAAATAAGATCATTTACGGCAAAATGGATGGATTTAGAGAAAATTATTTTAAGTGAATGAACACAAGTTCAGAAAGAGAAACACCACATGTTCTCACTCATATGTGGGAGCTGAATCAAAATTATAAGAAGGAAAATCCTATTCAAAGTTCGGATCAAAATAAAAGGGGAAAAAAAGCTAAGAATGGTGTCAATATAAATGGTCTTGAGAATGCATGCAATTGTTCTAACAAGATAAAAACAAAGATTATTACAGGAAAAGTTTCTATCTTAGAACTGGAACCCAAGGACATATAGAAAAATATTACCAAGTAAAAGATAGAGAAGACTTAGATGGGGAGGATGAGGGGGAAGCATACGGGAGGGAAGGGAGAACCTATATGAATAATATACATCAAAATGCATATATGGAAATGTCACCATGAAAAGATGGAAATGTGAGAATGAATCACATTAAGGTGTACATTAAACATTTCCAATAAAAAATGATGGTCATTAATTCAAAAACAATCACAAGAGAAAACAGGTCTGTGTAAACATAAAAGACTAATTCAATGGGAAAGTGTAAAAATTATAAATATATATGCCTCCAATATCAGAACATCAAAATATATAAGTAATTGACAATTCTAAAGAAAGAAATAGCAATACATTAATAAAAGTGATTTCAATATTCCACTTCAAAGAAGGATAAACCAGATATACTGAATATCATTAGGAAACAGACTTGGACAGCACTAAAGACCAAATATCTGTCAGACATATATAGAATATTCCAGTCAGCAGGAGAAATACGTGCATTCTTCTCAAGTATACATATAATATTTTCCAGGGTAGAGCACATGCTATGTAAGAAAATAAGTGTTACTAATTTAAGAATTTTGGCAGAATTCTGAGTAACATTTTGATAAATGCCATAAAGCAAGAAATTTAATAACGAGGAAAACTCACAAATACATGATATTAAATAACATATTCCTGAACAACACTTAAATTAAAAAAAGACATAAAGTAGACATTGAAAATCTCTAGAGAGAATTGAACATGAAACAAAACATGCAAACTTATGGAATGAAGCCAATGCAATTCTAAGAGAAAAATGAAGAGAAATGAACACCTGTAGTAAAAACAAAGGCTACA
>VMDO01020403.1:0-37508 GCA_007922755.1 Pedetes capensis | reverse complement strand
GTATATATGAATTAGATGTTATAACTAGTTAATTTTTTTCATTGTGTTAGAGGTATTTTCACTGAACAAGGTCAATTGGTTACCTCAGTATTACAGCCAATATAGTCCAAGGGACCATTTCTTCCCAAGTCTGTGTTATACTTTATTATGTGAAGTCTGCATTTTTGTGATTCTTAAAGCTGTTGGTGAGATGGGATGAATGCACTTGCTTCCTGTGGCAATAAAGATTATCTGTGCCTAAAAGAGAGAGAGAGAGAGAGAAAGAGAGAGAGAGAGAGAGAGAGGGAATCAAGTTGCAGTCTGAGAATTTATTTCGTCATATCATGGTCATGATATTTATGATATCATATATTTGATAGGATTTGATATATTTGATATATCAAATATATTTCATATATTTGATATATGTATGTATATCAAATATGATATATTTGATATATCATATATTTGATAGGATTAAACCTAGCTTAATGTAAGGGCACAAATCTTTGAATATTCTATTCCTACTCAACAGACATGACTTCTTTTTTTCTAAAACAGTTTTTCTAAAACTTTAATATGGGTTTGTGACCAGAGATTATTTTTATTAGTCTAAATATGAAACCATGGGTTATAGCCATCAAGTTATAATATTTATTTCCTATGGTGACAATTCTTTAATTCCTACTGGTTGTGAGCAGGTGATCTTCAGAAAAATATTATTCATATTATGTGAAAAGATTTTGATTTTATTTCTTTTTAGCTGGAATTAGGCAAAGATTATTCCTACTAAAGGGTAAAGTGGACTAGCTTTCATAAATAAATAGTTTGAAATTTGCATAAATATTAGATTCTACATTTGTATGTACTTGAAAAGAGTTCTACTTCTAAAGTGGCCATAGTAATTACACTTAACTTTTTTCACAGTAATGATTTAATTATGAACATCTTATAAATAGTGAAGATAAATTTTAGGCTAAGCTGCTTGACATTGATTCTGTATTTAATCTGAATTAAGAAGATTTTTGCTGCATGCATTCTTTTGGTTTATGTCAACATTTTCTCCCTGGAAGATCAGAATAAATTCTGTTATACAACAGTAATATTGGACCTCCCTATCTTTGAAGAATCCCTCCTTACCCCAGTGCTGGATATAGTAGAGATTCAGGAGTATAGGACTGCGTATCAATTTATCATGCAGAGCATGTCTACTGAGGGTGAAGGTGGGTTCTGATAGTGCTATACACTACACAATGACATTCCCCTGGAACAGGGGACATCCACTGTCCTAATTCCTATGTGCCAAAGGAGGGCTTCAAGACCACATGACTGACGCATGGAAACATTTTTCTTCTTGGTCCTCTAAAATAATGTATGTCATCAATGGCTTCCTCTGAGATGTTTTGGATTGCCCCTTTGGGCTTCTTATTGTTGCAGATGGGCAGGAAAGACTTACTGGCATTTGAACACTCTTAACATAACCTGGGTTGGGGTGTAGCTCAGTTGGTAGAGTGCTTGCTCTGCATGCTCTGAAGCCCCAGGTTACTTTCCCTCTTCCTCTACATTTTTTTTTTTTTTTTTTTTTTTTGCAGTACTTTGGGACTGAATCATTGAATCCAGAGCACTGCACAACTAAGCTGCACCCCTATCCCCCTTGCCCACGCTGCCTCTGTCCTGGGATATACCATCCTCCTACCTCAGCCACCTGAATTGCTGGGATTATAGGCATGTGCCACAGCATCCAGCAACCTTTCTTTTCTCTATTTGGTATTGTTAAATTCTTTTAATTCTCCACCTCAAGGATCATAAGTTCTTCTGTCCTCTGCCTGAGTGCATGAAGTCCTTCCTCCCCTGCTGGTTACAAAGCAATTCTCAGGAGTCTGAGGTTGAATTTACATTTAAAGAAAGCCTGCCGTTTTGATGTATTAAAAAAGAGGTTTGCACAAAGACAAGTCTCACATGTTTTCTGTCATATATGGATGCTAGATTTTTATATAAGATATTCCAATATATATCATGAAAGTAGAAGAGGGATTATTTGGAGGAGAAAGGGCCATAAAAGGGAGGGAGAAGGGCAATAAGAAAGGGCAGTGGGGGTAAAAGACAAATATCACATTTTCCTTTATGTAGACTCTAGATTTATATATGCATAATTGGCATGCAAGCAGAAGGGGGACTGTATATGGAGGAAGGGGATTAGCAGGATGAAGGAGGAGGACATGAGCAACGTACAATGATATGCATGTATGGAAACGTCATAGTGAAACCCATTCATTTGTGTATTAACTTTAAGAAATTAATAATAAACTACATCAGAAAAGGGTGTGGTGGTCATCTAGTTATGAGCTGGTGAATATTCTTCCTTACTGCAGTGCACTCTCATCAATGAGCATACATTTATTTTAAAATTCTAAGTGTGTGTTTTTTGTTCTACAATAATTTGGTGGTGATTTTGATAAGATTCAGAACAACACAGACTCTGAGAATGGCATTGATAGTCAGCAGGATGGGACTGAGTGAGCAAATGCTTATATGCATATCCTGGCACCTCTCCTCTTTATCCTCCTCAGTTATCTTTCTTTACCTTTCTTCAATAGTGAGGAGATGCCTACGCTAACTCTGCCCTTTGACAGGCTCTGTTGGCTTAGAACCAGATCATTAACTGAGTGTATATCCCTGTCTGGCCTTTTGGAGCCTTTCCTGTTTCTAATATCTCCTATGTGCCTGGTTCATCCCCAGACCAGATTAACTAACTATGTGGGTCCTTATTTCAAGTTTAAGGACTAGGAAGGATGTACCACATCTATTCATCTTTAGACCAGGTTCATCTGTAGACTAGATTAATTTACCGTGTGGCTTTTTATTTCAAACTCAAGGAATACGAAGGAAATGCCACACGTATTCATCTTTAAACCATTTTATGGTCCCTACTCTGTATAATTTGGAATTGCACTGATTATGACTCCAAATTTTACTTGGGTCCTGGTTGAGCTGCCTTATTACCTAACTCCATGGGTTGCTATTTAAACAGAGTAGATGTGGGCTCCCTGGGTTTGTGCAACTTGGTGGTCCTAGGTTCAAACTGGGACCTTGATACCAGGAACTGTGGCCAGATAGGATTATGGTATCTGTGAAAAAGACAAACCCCTAATTGCTTGCTTCACAGATACCCAGGAGAATTTGCAAAATCATTAAAAACATGAGGAAAATACAACTATTTTTAAAAGTAATGATGTCTGCTACTGGGGACCTGAGTACCTGTGTAAACCTCTGCAACTTCTATTGTTTCTCTGAGCCCCAAGTTACCTTTGTATGAAGTCTCAGGAAACTTCTATATATCCCTCCCTAGGGATGCCAGGAAATAAGATGACAGTTTTAGTTGTTTATTTTGTGCTGCTATAACAAAATACCTGAACTAGGTACTTTATAGAGAAAAGAGGTTTATTTGCTCACAACCCTGGAGGTTGAAGAGCATGACACTGGCATTTGCTTGGCTCTGGGGAGAGCCACATAGCTATAGCATCACAATAGCTGGGAGAGATCACACAGGGAGATGGGAAACAAGGGATTGGGGAGAGCCACATAGCTGTAGCATCACAATAGCTGGGAGAGATCACACAGGGAGATGGGAAACAAGGGATTTAGGGGAGGGACTAGCTTCTCTTATAACAACCTGCTCTTGTGAGACTTCCTGGAGAATGAGAAAGAACTCCCTCAAAGAAAGCATTAATCCTCCTCTTAAAAGACCTCATCACCTGCACTAGACTCTGCCTTGGACTAAGCCCGGGAGAGACTAAGTTTCTAGTATATGAGCTTTTACGAGATAAACTAGTAGCCCAACAATAGCAATGTGTACGTGTGTATGCAAAGCTAAATATTACATGAATTAAGCTGTTTTGAACTTATACTTTTGTACCAGACATTTAAGCTTGAAAGAAGAAATTTACTTGTGTATTACTAAGAAGAAAATAAAGGCTAAGTGATAAAGCAGCTTGGGCCTGAGTAAAGGTCTAAGAGGGAAAAATGTGGCTATTTTAAATCCATCCTAACGGAAAAAGCCCAGTTCTACAAGGATAGAGGCTGAATAATAGCAACAACAAAAATTAATCTGGTAGCCAGGCGCGGTGGCGCACACCTGTAATCCCAGCGGCTCAGGTGCAGTCCAGCCATTCTTGCTTCCAAGGAGCACTCTGTTTGCATATCTTCTAGGACAGATCTGGTGGTTCTTTGGGCAGTCCATGGTATATTCAATATTCGTCTCCAGCACCATAATTTAAAAGCATAACTTCTTTTCCTTTTCCTGTTCCCCTGTTCACTGTCCAGCTTTCACAACCATATTATGTAACTGAAAATACCATGGCGTGAGTCAGGCACATCTTCATCTTCACTGTTAACATCTTTACTTTTCATTACTCTAAAGAGATCTTTTGCCACATCTTTTCCCAAAGCAATGCACCTTTTGATTTCTTGACTGCTGCTTCCATGGGTGTTGATTGTAGTTAGTGCTAAATAACAGGACCTCCAGTGTCTGTCAGCTTGTCTTGCTGTTGGGGCTTGTGTGTTGCTGTGATGCTGAAAGCTATGTCACCAGTATTTCAAATACCAGTAGGACCACTTATATTGGACAGATTTCAGCTGAGCTTCCAGACTAAGGCAGACTAGGGAGAAGGACCCAGCAGCCCACTCCCAAAACAATTAGCCATTGAAAATCCTATGAATAGCATAGCAGCACTGTCAAATACAGTGTTGGAAAATGAACCTTGCAGGCTGGATAGCATTTAAAGATAACTGGGGAAGAGTGGCCTCCTCAAAATACAGTTGACCTTAATAATGGTAATGGAGTAAAGCCCCTGGGACCTCCTTTTGCTGATATGGCATGACTCAAAATGAAAAGAAACATACTCGTTGCAAGAATGGGCTCAAACATAAAAAGATCATGTGCATGTCCCCACGCTGGGTAGTGTTTTGTTCTGTTATACACTGGGTGGCTACGAGTCAGATCCAACACAATGGCACCCAACAAATAACAGGAGAGTTTTCCTAAAATCACGTGGGAACAATGGTTAGCCTCCATACTCATGACTACAAGTCAGACAAAAGTCATAGGACGTATCCAGAGTTCAATTGTGTCAGTTTTAAATGATGTAGACAATCAGGAGGAAGGATCACATACTAATATCTTTAAAGTTAAATGGAGCTCAGCACCACAGCACATGCCTGGAATCCTAGTGACTCAGGAGTTGAGGCAGGAGGATTGCAAGTTCCAGACAAGAGGCAACCTGCATAACTTAGACCATGTCTCAAAAAATGACAAGGAAACTAGGAATGTGGCTGAGTGGGAGAGTACTGGCCTAGCATGTATGAGGCCCTGGGTTCAAACTCTAGTATTGCAAAAAAATAAAATAAAAGGTAAGTGCAAAAGGCAGACAACTATGAGAGTGCACAAAAAGAGGTCACTTCACTTAAAAAGGCAGTAAGAGTCCACAAAGTGATGAAAAAGGCTGTCAGTTAAGTATGCTTGGGCAAATTGAAACCAAGCCACCAAAAAGTTAGCAGGGCAGGAAACTCATAGATAAAAATAAATATGACAAAAAAGAAAAGGCAAACAAAAGCCAGGCAGAGATAGCTAACCAAGACACTAAGATAACTCTCCTGGAGAAACTAATAATGAAGTGAGTCCAGTCTTTGGTGAAGCAAGAGAAGAAGCAGCCAAATCCAATTTTAATGTCATCTACAAAGTCTTACCCATGGTCCTCATATGTCTTCTCTTTTTAATCCAAAGGTGTTTGTATCCACTGTAGGGAGAAATTGGGAGAAAATTCGCAAAAATCCCCAAACTGGGAAAATGGCTTTTGAAGATCTGGTTTGTAAATTAGAAATCTAGGGAAAATGAAAGTAACTTGATTGGACATTTGTACGAAACCCTTCACAAATCTCTCGAACTTGATTGGACAATTGGACTCAAAGCTTATTGGCTCAGGCCATTCCGTGGGCGAGCTATATAAGGAGCTGCACTGCGGCAGTTTGCCCCTTTTTCTTTTTTTCGCCCGGACCATCAATGAGGAATCACCTCCCTTTCTCTCTCTCTCTCTCTCTCTCTCTCTCTCTCTCTCTCTCTCTCTCTCCCCCTCCCTCCCTCCCTCCCAGACCTTCGGTGAGGAAAGAACTCTCTCTCTGCTGTGACCATCAACAAGGAAAGAACTCTCTCTTGCCCAGACCACTGATGAGGAAAGATCTCTCTCTCTCTCTCTCTCTCTCTCTCTCTCTCTCTCTCTTTCTCTCTCGCCTGGACCTTTGACCACGGACTAGACAAGAACTCTCTCTACCGTCTGACCACCAGCGAAGCAAAAACTCTCTCCTTGTGACCACCAAGACCACCAACACGGGAGTATCTGCCCTTGAGGCAATATAAAAGCAGCTAGTACTTAAAGCTGTATGCTTTGGGTTTTCTCTCCACCCTGATAGGGGCAGAGAAATAAAGAGCTGTGTTTGTCCCTGCAAGGAAAAAGTGCCTGAGCCCTTTCCTTTCTCCTGAGGGCCGCAGGAGTCCGTGCTCTTCACCTTAGGGCCCTGAATGAATTGTGTTTAGTATTTGTGTGCATGGTGGCACCACCAATCCAAACAACCGGGCCGGACCGGGAGGTGCACGCCCCACAATCCACTCTGTAATAAATTCAAGTTTGTGGTTCCTCTGGGAGGGGACACTGAAGGAGAAAAAAAAATCCCACCTCATTCCATTAAAAAAAACAAAACAAAACATATTTTTTGTTGTTGTTAAGTGCCATAGAGTCATGTCCGACTCATAGCAACTCTCATAGGGTTTTCAATGGCTGATTGTTTCGGGATTACCTCAGGAGTGGATTGCCATGTCCTTCTCCCATAAAACATATTTAGGTAGGAGCTTTTTTGTGTGAAAATGTTAAAAAAAAGAGGAAAGAGGTAAATTATTGCCTTATATATCCGCATCCCACAGGCTGCAGAAGGGAAGTCTTAATAGCATATAATATGAAGTATAACCAGATTGCAATTTGAAGTCTTAAACACGTATTTAGTATGACTTAAAATGTTGAGTTTAAAGTATTTTAAATTCCTTTTTCATTCATTTTTAAGTAGAAATTGTTCCCCTCAAAACCCTGTTTCTCCTTCTTCATTCTCTCATTGGAGCAGTGGCATCTTTAGTAGTAGTGGTTCAATTTTCCTTGTTTCTTTATTGATATGTTGTGAAAGACTGGAATATGTGTGTGTGGTGTTGAGGATTGAACCCAGGGCCTTGAGTATGCTAGGTATGTGCTCTACTGCTGAGCCATACCCCTAACCCAAGACTGCAAATATCTGAGTATGTGATATGTATGTATTAAATGTAAGCTGGAGAGAAATTTAGAGCGTAACATCTTACCAGTATTCTAAAACATTGATATTTATAATAATCTACTTATGTACAATTCACCCACCAATTTTAAGAAAGTCACGGTAAGAATTACAATAGATTATAACTACATATATTTTAATTTTTTAGTGTTTGTCTTAAGAATTATTTATAAATAGGTGAATATCTGTAGACTGATCATAGAGCAAAGATCTCAATTATAAAAAATAAATGGAAAGGCATCTATGTACTTTATGGTATTATAACTTTGTAAATCTTTAGATTAAAAAATGTTCATATCATAATTCCAAACATATCAACTAGCTCATCCTGGCTAGAAGCTGTAGATTTCAGCTGGGTGCCTTGGTACATGCCTGTAATCTCAGCAACATGGTAGGCTGAGGCAGGAGGATTACAAGTTTGAGGCCAGAGGCATCCTGGACAGCTCAGGGAGACCCTCATCTCAAAAACTCAAAAAAGAGGGTTAGGGTGCAGCTCAGTGATAGAACCCTTACCTAGCATGTGTGAAGCCCTGGGTTCAATCCTCCAATACTGAAAAAAACAAAAACACAAAACCCTGTAGATTTCTATAGGAAAATGGAAGAATTAGGTGTTATGTATAATTTAAATCCAAGGAAGTAGGCTGACTGGTAACTTCTACTAGAGTTGTAGATTATTAACATAATAACTATAAATACAGTTTTGCATGTATCATCAGTCTTGTGAAAGGATCCAGATCCACCATCTGTCCCTGATAGCAAATAATCCCAGTCAATTAGAGAGGCATTCATCTTCCTTAATAATTATACATCTTTTAATCCCCAGAAGATTTGGAATTAAGTATAGAAAAATTCATGAGAATCAAGACAATTTATTGATATTTGTGTCAAGTAGGGAACAATAAACTCTACCTAGGTAGATAGCCCTGCTTATAGCATTTCATCAGTTTCCATTAGAGTGATCTGTTTGCCTGTGTTCCCACGAACAGTGAGTTCCTCGAGAACAAGGATGGTGTCTTTTAGCATTCTTACCACAGTGCTTAGCCCCATTTCAGTGTTCAGTAAATATTTATGAATGAATAACTGACATCCTTAAGGTTGTAGTGAGATTTGGTTCTCACCCGTAACTCCTTCCAAGGAGATAGAGAAAAGTCTGTCTCTTTCAAGTACTGCTGAGCTGCTCTCATTTAAGGCTCCTTCCTGCAGCCATTTCAGAATGTAGTACAAAGGGAGGAAAGGTTTGCTGTGATGTTTTTGTGTCTGGTCCAGAGCATGCTTGCAGATGGAAAGGGTCAAATTTCTGGGATGCTCAGACATACAGCCTTTGACATTCTGTGGGAAAGGATATGCTGTTCAAAATGTGTCTGCCAGCAACAAGGCTTGAATGGCACATGTGTGAAGCATGAAGATCATTTTCCTTTCAGACCCTGGATAATCATTTGTTAGTAGGAGCCATAGGTAAGTTTCAAGACACTTTCTCATGGTAGCCTTTCCAATGATTGAAAACCATATGAGCTTTTATTCCAAGTATTAGTGGTTTCTTTACTTGTTCCCTGTATGGCACAATGTTCAAACTTTTCTTAACCTGGTTTTCTTAACCTGGTTTCCTCTAGTTTGTCCCTGTTGCTTCTCCATATTATTGTGGAGATCCAGAAGTGAGCAATGTAACCTGACCAAAGCAGAGAACATTGATGCACTTCTTCAGGGCAGGGCCTTTCCAGAGCAGCCAAGATGCTGCCATCTGGTTGGCCGCTTGGATGTGTTATTGTGTTCTTTACTCTCACCATATTGTTTTATGTCATTGTTTTGGGGCTTTTGTTGTTGTTGTTGTTTATGAGATGGAGTCTTGCTCTGTTGCCCAGGTGGGCATCAAACTCACAATCATCCTGCTTCAGCCTTCACAGTCACTGAAATTACAGGCATGTGCCTTACATACTACATTTGTATTTGTGATTGTTACATTAATGTTCCCCAAATAAATCTCACTTCCTGGGATTCACCCTTGGGTTGTCTTCTCCCTCAGTGACTCTCAGTATGGCCACATAACTGGTTTTGACCAGTGGTACATCAGTGAGTGATGCAGGTAGAAACTTGATGTGTGCTTGCACATTTCTGCTATCAAAATAAGGCTACTGCCATGTGAAGAAGTTTGAAGTTGCTACCTTCAAGATGAAGCCGCATTGAGGAAGAAACCCAGTCATTCCAATTGTCCTGGATGAGCCAGCCACTCAAATGATCCATCAATTACATGAATCCCCATAAGTTAGTCCAGGTGACTCTGAGAGAACTGGCTAGATTACTAATAGAATTGTCATAAATAAACTGTCATTGTTTTAAGACTCCTAAATTTTGATATAATTATTTATGCAGCATTAGATAGATATGTGATACAAGTGTCGTGTGTTACTGAATACTGTGTTTCAAAAGTATGAGTGGAAGACAAAAAATGATAATGTTGTGTTGGAAAGCTGTAGAAGGACAAGAAAGCTATCCCTTGGAAAAGAATGTTATACCATCTTATGAGGATAATTGATAGAGTACAAGCTCACCTGAGCATGGTACTATAGGCAAAAACTATAGTCTACTCCTTTTTCCTCAGTCAGCACATGATTTAATTTGTAAATATATGTTGAGTACTAGTAACCTTCTGTGGACTCTCCTTTCAGCCTATCTTGGTCAATATTTTTATCAATGACTTCAGTCAAGCTGAGTAGGAGGCTTGGCAAAAATATAGATGGCAAAACCTCAGGATTGAAAACATATAGTTGTATAATCATGATCACAAAATGTCCCAGTTGGAATAATGAGCCAGATCAATCAGTTGAATAAACATACAAGTTAAATCCTTGGGTTCAAAATAGCAACTATATATATACAGAATTGGAGAATTGTATTTTTTTAAAAACTCCATTAAAAAACAATATGGCAGGAAGATCATGAATTTGGTGCCAGAGCTAGCTTGTGAAATTTGCTGAGACCCAGTCTCAAAATAAAAGATAACAAAAGAGCTGGGGGTGCAGCTCAGGGATGGAGCACTCTGGGTTAAAATCCCTTGGTATACCAAAAAATAAAAGTAAATAAATATTTAAAATTTAGGGATTTAAAGTAGCATGCTTGTAATTTATGTTTCTTTATAATCACCTTTCCCTCATGTGTCTGTCAGCCTGTCATGCTGCGGCGGCTTGGGTGTTATAAAGCTGAAAGCTGTGCCACTGGTATTTCAGATACAGCAAAACCACTTATGGTGGACAGGTTTCAACTGAGCTTCTTGACTAAGATAGACTAGGGAGAAGGATCCAGGAGCCCACTCCTGAAACAATTAACCATTGGAAACCCTATGAACAGCAGAGAAGCACTGTCAAATATAGTGCTGGAAAATGAGCCCCCAAGGCTGGAAGACATTCAAGGACCAACTGGGGAAGAGTTGCCGCTTCAAAGCAGAGTCCACCTTAATGATGAGTCCTCCTTTTGCTAATGTGGCATGACTCAAAATGAAAAGAAACAGTTGCTGAAACAATGGGGTCCAACATAAAAAGATCATGTGTGTGGTACAGTGTTGGGTAGTGTTTTGTTCTGTTGTATATAAGGCTGCTATTAGTTGGATCTGGGCTGGGATTTAGCTCAATGGGTAGAGCGCTGCACTGCAGTCTCTGAGGTCCTGAGTTCGATTCCCAGCACTGCAAAAATGGGAGAAGGACCTGGCAATCCACTCCCAAGGCAATCCCGAAACAGTCAGCCATTGAAAACCCTATGAGGGTTGCTATGAGTCGGATACCGACTCGACGGCACCTAACAACAACAACAACAGTTGGATCTGACTTGATGGCACCTAACATAAAATTTTACTTAATATATTGGTATGGGAGGCTTTTTATAAATGAACTGAGTATTGGATAAGTAGTTTAAAAACTGAAATTGTGAATTTAGCTGGGTATGGTGGCTCACACCTGTAATTCCAGTGACCCCAGAGGTGGAGGGAGGAGGATCACAGGTTCAAGACCAGAGGCAGCCTGTGCAACTTAACAAGGTTCTGTCTCAGTTTAAAAAACATAAAAGGATTTGGGGGTGCAGCAGGGTGGAAGAGCACTTATAAAGTATGTGTGAAGCTCTGGGTTCAGCACTACAGTACTGCAAAAAAAACCCCAACCAACCAACCAAACAGAAAAACCTCAAATAAATGTGAAATTATAAATTTACAGCATAAGTACGGTTTTAACAAATCTAATATTTGAATAATTTTTCTATTGGTTTATTGCCTCCTACATTGCTATACTAGAAGGACCTCCAAAGCCAAACCCTGTCTAATCAGGATGCTGTCAGAAAGTAAAAGGAAGAATGTCAGTAGGTAGTGGATGAAGAAAGTCTTAAGTAGAATACACATTATAAATACCTTGTGAAAAGTTGCAAGGATTTGACTCCTATAGTGTCTATTTTTTTTACTTGTTTTGTTATATATTTCAAGTAATCTTTTTGAAAAACTTGTTCTCTTTCTTTCCAATCATACTAGTGTTCATAGTTTACAGTTTAGTCTCTAGTTACATTATATAAAGATGGGTTTACATCACTGGAGGAAGAATGAATATCATCCAGAGATCTTAGATTTGGAGCTGCATATAGAAGCTGTTGAAACTTTGGGTCATTTCCCTTGGGAGAAGTGAGTAAATTTTCCACTATGTAATGGGCATTGTATTATGTTAGTCAGGAACACTCATTTTAACATGTAAATGTTTATTTTTAACACATCCAGCCTCTGCTTGCATCATGTCTGCTGACATACCATCGTACCATAAAGGATGAGTGGAGTGTGTAGGTATAAGAAAGCCAAGGTGTTGCACAACAGTGAGTGCTCCTATATTGTTGGCTGCCCAACATCCAAATTTTCTTTTCATTTCAAACCTTTAATAATGAATAACTCTTGGTAGGGTCCAGGATTCTGCCTACCACTAAAAAAGGCGAGGAGGGGAATACTTTCCATTTCCTATTTGACAGCTAGAATTAAGCCCAATGACCTAGCCTTGTCCATTCACACTCCCAACTGGAGTTTGAATCTGGGGAGGTTTGCAATGATGCAAAGAATATTTCCTGTAGTGGTGGTGAGGGTCTAGGTGAGTAGAGTTTCTTGTAGCGCAGGACTGTGGGAAGAGGACTCTGTAATATACTGTTAATCAGAATATTTCTGGACCAAGACTTCTGCTTCTTCTGGGCCAAGATGTTCTGCTTTAACTTCCTTGGTTTGTTACCATTTCCCAAACCTGGTTCTCTAGATATCTTGCATTAAGTAGGTTAGTTTCTCTTTGTTGTTTGGTGTTAGGTGCCGTTTGACTCATTGCGACCCTTATACGGTTTTCAATGGCTGATTGTTTTGATTGCTTCAGGAGTGGATTGCCATGTCCTTCTCCTGCCTCTTCTCTTTAAGTCTGTCCAAATCAGGTTCTATTGTTTGCAACAAAATCTTTGAATAGTATAACCTACAAAGTACATATCACTGGGCTTTGTAAATACATATTAAGTATTAATTTCTTTTCCTACTTACCCTTTCCTAATTGCATTTTAAGCCCTTTTAAGAGGCCTATTTCTCTTCACATGCCTGCAGCCGTAGCACTGTGGCTTCTGATCCCGTCAGATCTCAGAAGCTAAGCAGGGTCGGGCCTGGTTAGTACTTGGATGGGAGACCGCCTGGGAACACCAGGTGCTGTAGGCTTGGGAGAAGGACCTGGCAACCCCCTTCCAAAAATCAATCTGCCATTGAAAACTCTATGAATAGCAGAGAAGCACTGACAATAGTGTTTCACCTGTTGTACATAGGGTCCCTGTGAGTCAGATACCGACTTCACGGCACCTAACAGCAACATTTCTCTTCAAGGACACCCTCCAAAAAAGGGTGCATATTATGCTACATTGTACAATGAAAGCAGTCAGTCCTCTTGTCATTGCCTCTTGTCCAAATTATACAGTTGTTGTTGTTGTTAGGTGCCCTCCAGTCCAGTCCGATTCATAGTGACCCTCATAGGGTTTTCAGTGGCTGACTGTTTTGGGATTGCCTTGGGAGTGGGTTGCCACTTCTCCCATTTTGCAGTGCTGGGAATCGAACTTGGGACCTCAGAGACTGCAGAGCAGTGCCCTACCAACTGAGCCCAATCCCAGCCCTAGTAAAGTAAAATTCATCACTAATTCTTTAAAGTTTCTAGAGTTTAGAAAAGTACAAAAAGGCCCTAGTAAGCAGATTGAAAATGGAACTGGTGATGTAGTTCTAGTTAGTTTCCTTGAGTATAAACATTTATAATCCTTAGGTGGTTTGTTGTTTTGTGGCATTGAGTTGGGTCTAACTTACAGCAACCCTATGTACAACAGAATGAAACACTCCCTGACACTGTGCCGTGCCCCGCACTACGTCAGTGCTTCTCTGCCGTTTGTACGGTTTTTGATGGCAGATTCAGTATTGTCTCAGGAATGGATTACCCAGGTACTTCTCGCATTTTTTGCAATGCTGGGGATCAAACCCAGGGCCTCAGCACAGAGCAGCACTCTACCAACTGAGCTAAACCCCTGGCCCACTGAGGTGGTGCTGGTTGTTGTTAGGTGCTGTCGAGTTGAGTCTGACTCATAGTGACTCTCATAGGGTTTTCAATGGCTGATTGTTTTCAGGATTGCTTTTGGAGTAGATTGCCACATCTTTCTCTAATTCTTTAGGTGGTAGGAAAAATGAAATACCTTTTGGTCCTAGAAAAAGTGCAACCAGAGTGCTCCTTGGAAGCAAGGATAACTATATTGCATCTTGTGTATTTTGGACATGTTTTCAGGAGGGACTAATCCCTGGAGAAGGACATCATGTTTGGGAGATTGGAGGATCAGTAAAAAAAAAAAAAAGAAGAAGAAGACCCTCCCCTAGATGATGGACACAGTAGCTACAACAATGGGCTTAAACTTAAAAAAGATCATGTGCCTGGCACAGAGTCAGGGAGTGTTTCATTCTGTTGTACATATGGTGGCTATGAATCAGACTTGACTCAATGGCACCTAACAAGAACATTTGTACCCAATTAACAATTTGTTAATCCCCTTTTAAAAATTTTCTTGCAGCTATTAATTTCTAGGGCTGGGATTTAACTCAGTTGGTAAAGCACTGTGCTACAGTCTCTGAGGTCCCGAGTTCAATTCCCAGCACCGCAAAAATGGGAGAAGGACCTGGCAATCCACTCCCAAGGCAATCCCGAAACAGTCTGCCATTGAAAACCCTATGAGGGTCGCTATGAATCGGACACCGACTCGACGGCACCTAACAACAACAATTAATTTCTAAGAATGACTCTGATAGAGAAGATGCTTCAGCTGGGGAGGTAGCTCAGTGGTAGTGTACTTGCCTAGCATGCACAAGACCTTGGTTTTGATCCCAAGTCCTGCAAAAAGAAAAAAGAAAGAAAAATAAATACATAAAAGATACTTCTGTGTACAAAGGAGAAGACTACTATAACTACATTTATTTTCTCTTCTGTGATGCCTTTAACAATTTGTTCCTTTCATTTCTTGAAGATCTTAAAAACTAGAAGGTAGCTGAGAGGCTGCCATCCACAATGTCCAAGAAGTCTTTGTGAAGTAACATTTGAATTGAAATCTGAATGATTTTATAGAATTGGTCATATGAAGCACCAGGGCAGGGTGGTCTAGGCAGAGGAAGAGCAGGTGTGTCCTTGGCATTCCTATTCATGGTTCAAGGCAATGGCTCAAGACCTTTTCCTGTCCTACCAAGGCCTAGAAAACAGACAATTTCCTTTGAGTAAAAATGTCCTTCATAAGAGAGGTACTACTTTGCATGGGACAATCTTTAACATCATTAAACAGGATATTTGCCCTCTCAGGCTGAAGTATTTGCATCTAGATTGCTTCCACCAAGCCCAAAGCCTTCTAGATGGAAATGATTAGATTCTTGACTTTGATATACTTACTAAAGTGGTACCTTCTCAAACAGAAGCTATTATCCAAAATGCAAATTCCCACTCCCAAGATTCAGTTCACCAGGAGTAAATTTCTGGCAGTTTAGCATAGCCATTTGATCTCTCTTTTCAATTATTAACCTTCAGACTAACCTCAGAGTATATAGCTACCTCATAAAGAACAGTTTTAATTATTAAAAGGATATATATGTATATGTGTGTATATATATATGTGTATATATATATATGGATGGATAAATTTCAATATTATAGCATTGAAGATTAAAATGTGTTTTAATACAACACAGTTGTTGAATCCTATTGTATTTATATAGAAGTACTAATATATAATGATTGATGAAGCAATGATTGAAGCATCAATTAATCTAGACCTGAGGCAAACACACAAGGTTTGCAGCCTCCAGAGGAGTTGGCAAGCACTCTACCTACTTTGTCTCTGCTGTATGCTTGTCACCAGGAGTTCTGGTTGACAATGGGGCAGTTTGAGTCTTGATCAGTAGAAGATCTTAAGGGATTTTGAAATGTTCATCAGGAGGAGCTGGAAAAATTCTTTTGGTAATTCAACTTGCCAAAATACAATTCAGCTTATCCCTGAGCCATACCATTCTTTTATTTTGCATAAAACCTCTTGAGTGGATGATTTAACCATATAAATGCAAGTCAAGAATCTGTGGTAAAGCTACATGCACCACGTCCTTGCAGAGTATTCTGTTTGGTGACACAAACTGTAAAGCTTCCTTAAGCCCAGGCCAGCACTCCTTTGAGACTTTGCTTTGTGATTGTTTTCTTTCAGATGTGGGTTTGTGTATGTCTAGAATTATGAATTTTGAACTTACTGCTCAAAAACCTCTCATATGACCTTGTGAAGAGGCATATGTTCTGTCCTAAGTTCTTTGTTTTTGTTAGTTTTGTTTTTACATGACATGCACTGAACTAGAAAAAATGGAAGGAAGGGCATCCAGAAAGAATCTTTAGCTCATATGAAGGAAAAGCAATTGAGAGAACAGGACTAGGGGTTTTGTAGTTCTCCTTGGACTGGACTGTTTGTGTCTTGTCTTAGTTTGGACTGCAGTAACAAAGTACCATAGACTGCATGGCTTAAGCAACAAGCATTTATTTCTCACAGTTTTAGGGGCAAGAAGTCTGAGATCAGGAGGTTTCTTGGATTCTTCATGAAAGCCCTCTTCCTTGTTTATAGGCAGCTGTGTTCTTGTTTGATTCTCACATGACAAAGACAGTAAGCTCTAGTCTCTCTTTCTCTTATTGTAAGGGCACTCGTCTCTTACAGGCTTCACATTTATGGCCTAATTAAATCTCAAAAATACCATGCCATTGGAGGTTAGAGTTTCAACACATGAATTTTGGAGGTGTGTAAACATATAGTCTGTTTGACTTTTCATCTGGGTTAAAAGTGAATGATCCAAGCTGGTTGAGGTGGCATGGTCTTGTTGTCTCAGCTATTCAAGAGGTTGAGGCAGAGGATCCCTTGAGCCCAAGTTCAAGACCAGCCTGGGCAACACAGTGAGATCCTGTCTAAAAAAATTGTGTGTGTGTATGTGTGTGTGTGTGTAATTCAAGAATGATTGACACTACCATATTATGTTGGGTGTCATTGTTTTGATGGGGTCACAATGCAAGATCACAGTCCTGTGGGTGAGGTGAACTTTCCTGTGAAGGTGACATTTCTACACAAATACAGGAGGCACTCTTAGGATCTCAGGCTGCAGAAGAGGTAAAATCATCCCCCCCCACCTCCAAATTGTTTTAGATAATTTGGACTCTAGTTAGAAATAGTCAGAGAATTCCTGGTGGTTGGAATGACCTGACCTTTACTGTGTTCATGCCAGGAAGGTTAATTTTGGATTTCAACAGGGCTACTATATTATAAGTCACCAGTGGGGCTGGCAACTCTACTAAAAGGTTTTTATTTTTTGAAAAAATAGGATTTCAGGCTTTATAATAACTTGTATCTGGCAGAATACTAAGTAATTTCCCACACACACTTGTTCCTGACATAAAAGATTAAAAAATTTGTGATCTTTGCATTCTTTGGATGAAGCCTATATTTCATATAATTACTTGTTAGTCTTCTCACTGACAACACTACTCATATGACTGATATAAGAAAAGAACAACTATGTGAATACAAATTCTATACAAATAGAATATGTGTAGCATCTCAGAAAAGTTTTGAGTTTCAGATTCTCATTAGATAGAATATTTGTGAAAGTTGTGAAAGATAAGAATGGATATTCAGGAAAAAGGGTTTAAAATACTTTGTGAGAATAAAATAAGTGATAGAGGAATAAGAATTTATACTGAGAAGAATAAAGTGTATGTGAGCCATTTATTCAAAAATCATAATATATTGTCTTGTAATTTTAGAAATAAGCCATTTAGCCAGGCATGGTGGCACATGCCTATAATCCCAGCACTCAAGAGAAGCTAAGTCAGGCTACACAGTGAGACCCTGTCTCAAAACAAACAAACAACCAAAAAAAAAAAAAAAAAAGAGGAAGGAGAGAAGAATTTTAAAAAGGAAAGAAACCATTTAATCTAAGAGAATTACAATGGGTGTTATTTTGGACATAGAGAATTTAGAAAGAGACTATGAATTCTAAGATCAAGTTATAAGCCAAAGAGAAACAGAATTTATAAATGA
The DNA here is from genome assembly GCA_007922755.1 of Pedetes capensis. Lineage (NCBI taxonomy): Eukaryota > Metazoa > Chordata > Mammalia > Rodentia > Pedetidae > Pedetes > Pedetes capensis. The sequence goes on along the minus strand of VMDO01020403.1, from coordinate 19,550 downwards.
TATAAATTTAAATAGGAAGAAATTTATCAAATAAATTATACAATATAATGATAATAGTAACATTTCATTACATTTAAACAAGTAAAAAATGACAGGTAAAAATGTAAAAACTTCAAAAAATGTATTTAGTAGGAATATGTTGAGAAGAATGCAAAAATCTCACTAGAAAATTTCCACTTCTAGCTATTACACAGTAGCTGGTATCAGATTAACTCCCCTCTACTGACAAGTGACAAAGATTCTTTTTAATTGTTTCCAGTACTGAGGAGTCCACCCCATGGCCTCATGCATGTTAGGGAAGCACTCCACCACTGAGCCTCAGCCCCAGCCCCTTTCTTAGTTTTCATTTTGAGACAAGGTCTCACTAAGTTGCATAGGTTGCCTCTGGCCTCAAACTGGAAATCCTCCTGCCTCAGCCTTCTGAGTCACTGAGATTACAGGTGTGTGCCACGACACCTGGCTGTGACAAAGATTCTGTATTTGACCGAACCTTATGCTTCTGAACTTTCTAGGCTCATCTGTATACTTCTTTGTAAAATCTAGTTTTAGCAAAGAACTCTGCTAAGTCAGTTAGGCAAGAACCCCTTACCCTTGATCTTTGATCACCCTGGATATCTGATCACCCAGATATCTAATCAGGCTTCTCATCCTCCACCACCTCTCCCCCAGGTGATGTCTGATCACACTGGGTTGTCTTTATCAAGAATACTGGTAAGTCAGTTTGTCCAGAATTTTTCCAACCTTTGATATTTCTTCTTAGTAATTTTCTACCCACTTACTCCTACCCTGTTCCTTGGCCATAAATTTCCACTCACCCATGCTGCATTGATGCCCCCCATTACAAGACCCCTTAGGTTCCTGTACAGATTGCATTTGTTCTTTAATGGCCTGTTTTATAGTGCTATAATACATATCATTGGCTAAATTTTTCTGTAATGCAGAAACAATAATAACAAAAAGGCTAGTCAAATATATTTTTAACATAAAGAAATGTAAGCATCAGAGAAGAACTCAGACTGCTATAATTAATGGGACAAATCCTGGAGATAAGAGAAATGCATTGATGCAATCTTGACATTCTTTGTTGTGTCCTCTTTTACCATTCCCCTATATGCAAGTTGTAGAGGCAAAAAGAAAATCCGAAGGAAAAGACTTAGAGCTTTGTGAAACTCATAAAGTAGCTACCAAGTGGCTACCCAATAGGACTTGAAGAAAAGGAGTTGCAGAGAAGCAGGACTGACCTTCTGCCACTCATTATCTCTCAGGGTATTGGGTGATTCCTAAGCTGCACAGTGTGAGGATATAAACAATAAAACAGGAAGTCCAAGCTAAGAGGTTGAGATACTAAAAGGAATGTACAACAGTTTCACAGTGAGAGACTAAAATACTGGATTCTGAGATGCTTGATAACCTTGTTGATTTTAATAACCTTAATTCCTGGTTGAATCAAGATGATGGATATAGAATGTCTCTGTCTTTGATGGAAAAAATCCTCTTTAAGGAAGTTTTCTAGTTTGAATCTAAAATGTCCCCCAAAGGTCAGGTATTTGGATGTTTGGGCCCTGGGTGGTGGTGGTGTCCTGGGAGTCTGTGAACTTTAGTAGGCGGGACCCAGCTTTGCAGAAGTAAGTCACTGGGGGTGGGCCTTTGGAGACTTTGTGTAGGCCCTTGGTTCCAGTAAACTCATTTTGCTCCTGATCTGCCAGGATGTGAAGTTCTTTGCCATGGACCCTGCCACCATGCCTTCCTATCTCTGTGTACTAAAGTCCTCTAATTCAGAGCCCCAATAAGTCATTCCTCTCATAAGTTTGTTTCTGTCAGGTATTTTGTCACAGCAATGCACAAGCTTACTAACACAAAATATTACCTAGAACCCTTAATTACCAGGCATTCCAGGAGACATGAAAAGATGACCAAAGACACTGCAAGAATAATAGATTATGTGCTAGAGTTATTAGACAAAGGCTTTTAAATAATAATGGTTAAAAGAGTTAATAAAATAGATGTTAAAAATAGAGTTTGCCAGAGAACTAGAGTCTGTAAAAATATCCCTTTGGAAATTATAGTTGAAAAATGCAAATAATCAAAGTTAAGATCTCATTAGATGAGTTTAACAGCACAATAGGCAGAAAAGGAGGTGTTGAATGAACTGCTAACTGGGCAGTATGAAAATGAAAAAAGATGAAAAATACAAGAGAATAAGAGAGATATGAGAATGATGAGAAGTTCTTGTGTGATTGGAGCCCCAAACGGGAAAGAGGGAGAGAATGCAGGTAAGCAATAGCTAGAAAGACACTGGCTATCAAGTTTCCAAAAATGATATAAAACATCAAATCAAAGATTCAGGTATCTGTACAAAACCTAAACATACCTAGACACATCACAGTAAAATTGCTTAAAATCAAGAATCTTAAAAGCACCCATTAGACAAAACAGCTGCTCAGAGGCAGTCTGCATAACTTAGCAAGACCATGTCAAGATAAAATATTTTAAAAAGAAACTAGGGTGCAGCTCAGTGGTAGAGCACTTGCAAAGTATGCAAGAAGCCCTGGGTTTATCCCCAATACTGCAAATAAGTAAATAAGTAAATAAATAAATAGAATAAATAAAAATAAAAGTACATTTCTGCTACTTTATATTTTACCTATCACAATATGTAACTGAAATATAATTTGTTAACACCTGGGGAAGCAGCAGTCAAGAAATACAAAAATGTATTACTTTGGGAAAAGCTGTGGCAAAAGATCTCTTTAAAGAATTGAAAAGTAAAGATATCACATTGAAGACAGAGGTGCGCCTGATTCATGCCATCGTATTTTCTGTCACATCATATAGTTGTGAAAACTAGACAGTGAACAGGGGAGACAGGAGAAGAATTGATGCTTTAGAATTATGGTGCTGGACTTTTCACAATAGCAAGGATATGGAATCAACCAAAGTGCCCTTCAACAGAAGAATGGATAAAAAAAAACTATGGTACATATACACAATGGAATACTACTAAGCAATCAAGAAAAATGAAATAAGGACATTTACAGCAAAATGGATGGAATTAGAGAAAATTATTTTAAGTAAGCGAACACAAGCTCAGAAAGAGAAACACCACATGTTCTCATTTATATGTGAGAAATGAATCAAAATTAAAAGAAGGAAAAATCCTACTCAAAGGTCGAATCAAAATAAAAGAAAAAAAAAGCTAAGAATGGTGTTAATATAAATGGTCTAGAAAATGCATGCAATTGTTCTGACAAGATAAAAACAAAGTTCACTGCAGGAAAAGTTTCTATCTTAAACAGAACTGGAACCCAAGGACATATAGAAAAATATTACCAAGTAAATGATAGAGAAGACTTAGATGGTGAGGGTGGGATGGGGGGAAGCATACAAGAGGGTAAGTGGGTATCTATATGAATAATGTACATCAAAATGTATATATGGAAATGTCACAACGAGAAGCATGTCAGAATGAATCACATTAAGGTGCACATTAAAAATTTCCAATAAAAAAAAAAGAATTATGGTGCTGGAGACGAATATTGAATATACCATGGACTGCCAAAAGAACCAACAGATCTATCCTAGAAGAAGTGCAACCAGGGTGCTCCTTGAAAGCAAGGATGGCTAGACTGTGTCTAATGTATTTTAGACATGTAGTCAAGAGGGACTGATCCCTGTAGAAGGACATCATGTTTGGGAAAATTTCAGGTCAATGAAAAAAAGGAAAACCCTCCACTGGATGGATTGGCATAATGTCTGCAAATATGGGCTTAAACAAAAATAAAATCATGTGTCTGGCACAGAATTGGGGAGTGTTTCCTTCTGCTGTACATAGGGTTGCATAAGTTGGACCCAACTTGATGGCACCTAACAACAACAGCAGTGATTATTGAATATATTGTTTTATATCTTTTTGTTGTTTTAAATTAAAACTATTAGTATCTGTGGCATTAACAATTTTAAATAAATATTAGTGCCTAGTTACTAACTTGTCTTTCCCCCTTAGATAAAATGTTACCTAAGCAACACTTTTTAACTGGTGATTAAGCCTATATATTTTCTAAAATATAACATGTAGTTCTAATTCATCAATTTAGGAGTATCAGATTAGATCATATCCTAATTACTATTACCAATTTTTAGCATGAACCCATTCTTTGATTAGGTTTCTGCTTTTAAATAATTTCTGAAACTGCCAGAGTATTTACACAATGAGTGAGACTTTTACTTTAATTGTTTATGCTTATGTCTGCCAGTTGCTGCTTATGACTGCTAGTTTCAGTCCTAGAGAAACAACCGTAGCCAGCAAACCCAATTTCCTTCCCTAAAATGTTGCTGTCACCTAAAATCCAAATTCTTGGGGCTTGTTTGTAGATGAGGCACTGGTAATCAAATGGTTTCCTGTTTGTTCACATTATTATTTAACTTTTAGAGCTTCATTTTTGGAGCATTTATTATAGGCCAGGAATATAAGTTCATTATCTTATTTATTTTTCATACCAACCTCCAGGTAAGTAGTACTATTCTTATTTTCAGAAGACAAATCTGGCAGAGACAAGTTCATCAGCTTGCTTAAGGCTTCACAGCTATGAATTGGCAGAGGTATGATGCTCTGTGTTTTATTGTTGTTGTTAGGTGCTATCAAGTTGGGTCTGATTCATAGTGACTCTTCTAGGGTTTTCAATGTTTCAGGATTGCTTCAGGAGTGGATTGCCACAGCCTCTCCTGTCTGTATTTTATAAGACACTCTTATTTGGGTTTTTTACCATCTTCCATGGATTGAATCCTTGCTGACAAGCAGTTTCTCAGTATGGGAATGTCTAGAATTCAGTTACTGGCCCTCGCTATGATCTGAATATTTGTGTGTACTCTGCCCCCCAAATTCATGTACTGAAATCTTCAGCCCCAAGAGTATGACATGAGGAGATAGGGCTTTTGGGGGAGGTGATTGGGTCATGAGGATGGTGCCCACATGAGTGAGATTAGTGCTCATATGACAGAGGCCCAAAGAGCTGCCTGGCCCCTTCTACCATGTAAGACAAGCAAGCAGGCATGATCTGTGTTTTTGTAAGCCACCCACTCCAGGGTCTTATAGCAGCCCAAATGGACTAAAACCTCTTTACTTTTTACCTATGTGAACTCCATTTGTACGCTTAAGACTTTAACATTTATGTATTTAGCCCAGACTTCTCCCTTAAAATTCAAACTCGTGTACCCAATTGCTTAAAGACATTTGCGGTTAGGCATATAAAATGTGAAATGTCCAAAACATAACCTTTCATATCCTCTCCAAAGAAGCTCCTCCTCAGTCTTCCCCACTTCAGAAAAGGGCAATTACCATCATTCTTAATTACTTGAATAAAAAACTCTGGAGTCATGCCTGACTCCTCTTTTTCTTTTCCATGCCACATCTGGTCCAACAAAGTCTTATTCATTCTATCCTTAATACATGTGCACAATTCAACTGTTTATCATCTTCATTGCCATCACCCTCATCCAATCACAATCATCTCTCCCAGAATTATTAAAATAATCGTTTAACTTGTCTACCTTTCTACCCTTGCCTGTTCCATCTCTTTTCAACATAGTATTCAGAGTGATCTTGTTAAAATTTGGGTCAGTTCCCATCACTCTTCTGGTAAAAACCATTCAGTGGCTTCCTAGCTATTCAAGGTAAAAGCCAAAGTCCCTACAGTGACCTGTACAGTTCTACATAATCTGAGCCCTGACCTTGCACAACTCTTTCCCTAGTTGACTCCACTGCTGCTATATTTCCCTTCATGTGTTTCTACCAACATTCCCATGGGGCTTTTGCACTTGCTATTTGCTCTGTCTTGAGAGTTCCTTTCCCAGGTATCTATAGGGAGAGAATTCCCTTATTCCTTCAGTTCTTCATGTGAAAGTTATCTTAGTAACAATTGCTTTCTTGGCTACTCCCTTAAGATATCAGTGCCCTCCAGCCTAGCTTTGTTGCCCAATTATTTGGTTTTTACTCTTCAGAAAAAATATGCTGTACATTTACTGTATCTTTTACTTATTTGCTTTGTTTATTCCATGTCTCCTCCTCTACTTGGTATGTTCTACAGGGACAGGAATTTTTGTCAGGACATTTCCCCTTGCTGAATCCTCCAGAAATATTAGCTGATTGAATATTGACCATCAAGGACAGAGGTCCCTGAGGCAATCACTTTTTAAATGTCCATTTCCCTGAATCCTTTTATATCTTTATCTATCTTTATCTCTTCTGGACTTGTCTTCATTTTCAGTTGCTAAACCAGGATTTCTGTGAGAGACTAGGAAAAATTTCAATTGTCTTTTCAATGAAAAGCTTCATTTTGGGCCATCAACTGTGAGTTTCCATACTTACAGACACAGGAAATAATTTTCTCAGTGCTGATGTTTCTGGCCAGCACAAGATGAAGGAGGACTGGTTAGGGCTCCTTTCTTTGTAAGAAACCTCTAGAGATTTATTATAGTGATCTCAAGAAAAAGTGTCTGTTTACCTTTTTATTTACTTATATATTAATAAGGACACATGTATGTGGACATGAACTGGGAATGAAGAGGAAAAGTCACCCAGAATCATGAGCCGCAGTTCTCTCAGCATCTCTGCACATCTGCTCCATTTTCCTCTTATGATTTACTTACCAACTTCCGCTGCTTACTCATAATTTCTGTTTCCTCTTCAGTTTGCAAGGGCCATAGTTTACCTCAAGGCTTCCTTTTGAGTCATCTCCCATCCCCCACGTCTGACTGGTTCAGCCTCTCTCACAATTGGACCAGCTTTTGCTTCCAGTAGGGAGGAACCAGGCTACATATTGGTCTAGCTACTACTCACCCCACGTACGTATGATGTGATCAGGGTTTGCAGAGGGTCCTACAAACCAAAACATGCCCACCAAAGCTTTGAGCAGGCCAGGTAGATGAGAGTCTCCTCCATTACCCCATCCCATTGTCAACTCCATACAAATGAATTCCTATTTGTTTATATTATTATTTATTTAACTCTTAAAACTCCACTTTTGACTTTGAAAAGTACTCTAGGACAGACATGGATTTATGATTCCCATCTTTGATTCCCTTATCATAGCACCAAATGGCATATATGTAGTCTTAATGCTTGAGCTTAACTTTGTTTTTGGAAACCTCTGCCCATAGTTTCTTGAAGTTTCCTTTAGCTTCTTTCCAAACCCAAATGGATAAAGAATAGCCAATGTCTTGAGAGGTACGTTCAGTACATATTTATTTGTTTTCTAATTTAGGAACCAATTTTATAAAATGCCTTGCTTTGTGTATTTTTTCTAGAAAAGGGAAGTTCTATTAAAATTATTTTAATTTGAATATAGAATATATATTGTTTAAAGATTAGGGTTAACTTTGAAAAAAATCCTAATTTTTATTCAAACCTATGCCAATATTTTCCAGTGTCAGGTCGTACTAAGAGATGGTTATTCCTTATCAGATGACCTAGAGAAAATTCTGGAATACTTATGTACACATGGCAGAGCTGAGCCATTGCTGGTGTTGGGGCACAGAAAACAATGCCCCAAACATAGCATTTGGCATGCTGAGTACTTTGAACTAAAGGACAATTGGAAGGCATCTGGAACAGCCTTAAGAACCAAAGAGTCTTTGGCCTCCACCGTCCTGTCTCTTACCTCTCGTTCTCTCCTGAAACAAGTCATAGAAATAAGAATTCCTCTTCCTAGAGACAGGTCACTAAAACTAGAACCCCTTTTCCCCAAAGCAAGTCAAAGCTTAAAAACATTGCGTTAGCCTTCCCCTGACTTTCTGTATAAGAGCTGACCATAAAGAAATTCTATGACCAATCCTGTACGGTAATAGATCATCAGGCTTTCATTCCAAAGGATCCTGCCCCATACCCAGGAGGAAGGAAAGCCAAACAGAGAGGCAAGGAAAAAAATGAATAGACAGTTCTTGCTGTGTCTCCTCACTTTTGTTATATTAGTGTACACTTTTTTTGTCCAATCACATTTCTACACTATTCCTCATCTAATTTGAGCATAAAAATGACGGATTTCCTTGGGTCTTTGGCATCTTCAATCTGAATGCCTTAATGCCACATAGAACTTGGATTCAATAAATCTGCTATGCTTTTCTTTTGTTAATTTGTCTTTTGCTATGGAGTGTTGACTGTGGCCTTACTACACTGGAGTCCTATTTTCTGTTGGCAAATGAAAACAAACATGGAAGGATACATGAAAAAAAGAAGAGCTCCACAAATTTGATATCTGACTAGTAGTCATATGCCATTTTGATTCTGAACATCTTCTATAGCTGGAACATAAAATTAGTTCTTTTTTATGCTTTTATGACAGTGTTTGATTCCTAATGTTCTAAAAAATGTTAATCTGAGTTTTTCACAGTGCAAACTAAAATATATTTCCTTTAAGAAAACAAAAGGCCGAAGACAGTGTATTTACTTTGTAAATCAAATTTGTTGTCAGCCTTTGCTTCTGTGGTTAGAGATCAGAACTATTTACTAACTGCAGTAGTTACTTCCTCATTCTTCAACAGGAATTTATTTTATGCTTGCTTATAACCACAGTTTCCCTCAAATGCAAAAACATACTGTCAAATAACTGGACATTTAACTGTCAAATAGCTTACCTTGTAGTTATAAAACATAAATTGTTTTCTTAAAGCAAAACAAGACCCCTTCCCTAACCTTTAAGCTGCATGATTTTCCAAGCAGTACTGTACCTCCATTTTATGAGGGGAATAAAATTAAGCTCCCTTGGATAACCAAAAACTAGGACAGAATTATTCTGGACAATGCTGACAAGGTGGTGCCAAAACAGTCCCTCACCCTATAAGCTAGCTAGCTTAGGCATTAGTAGGCAATATGGAGGAAAAGGGAACTGAAAGTGCCTGCAGCTATTCTGCCTTGTTGAAGAAGCCACCTGCATCTTTGAGAATGTTGGGAAAAAATTTTCAAATGGATTCCACACCCTACCCAGCTCCCCACCCCCAGCCATTTATAAAACAAAGACCCTAGGACCATGTCACACTAGGTACCCAGAACTGGCTCAGGGCTGATGTCACACTGGGCATCCCTAGTTTGAATAAAACTAAAGAAAACACACACCCACCCTCTCTTTTTTCGGTTCCTTTCTCATCCTCTCCTGCTCCTGTGTTCTCTTCCAGTGCAACCATGTACATTATCTCTTCTTTCTCTTGGACCCACCAGCTTCTCTGTTATCCAAGGCACCTTTCATTCCAAAAGCTTGCTTAACCCTCCTGTTCTGTTCTTCCTGAGAACACAGGTTTTTCCAAGTTCATTTGCAGATCTACTTAAACTTCCTCAGATACCTCAGTTTTCCCTGTAGTTATTCCTTAAGTTGTACTATCTTTAATAAACATATTCTATATTCTACTATATGGGAGAAGGACGTGGCAATCCACTCCTGAAGCAATCCCAAAACAATCAGCCATTGAAAACCCTATGAGAGTTGCAATGAGTCAGATATGACTTGAGGGCACCTAACAACAATAATATGTACTATTGGGGCTGGGATTTAGCTCAGTTGGTAGAGTGCCACTCTGTGGTCTCTGAGGTCTGGGGTTCGATTCCCAGCACCCCCAAAATAGGAGAAGGACATAGCCATCCACTCTCAAGGCAATTCTGAAACAACCAGCCATTGAAAACTCTATGAGGATCGCTATCAGTGGGACATGACTTGATGGCACCTAACGACAACAACAATATATGCTACTATAATTTCTGTATCGAGTATGTTGTTGTTATTAGGTGCCATCTAGTCCAAATCATAGCGACTTTATGTACAGGAGAATGAAACACTCTCTAATTCCATGCCACGCACACAATTTTATGTATGTTTAAGCCCATTGTTGCAAACGCTGTGTCAATCCATCTAGTGGAGGGTGTTCCTTTTTATTTGGTGACCTGACACTCCCCCAAACATGATGTCCTCCTCCAGGGCCCCGTCCCTGCTGACTACATGTCCAAAATACATAAGACACAGTCTGATTGCACTTCTAGAACAGATCTGTTGGTTCTTTTTGCAGTCCATAATATATCAGTATTCATCTCCAGCACCATAATTTAAAAGCATCAATTCTTCTCCTGTCTCCTTTATTCAGTGTCCAGCTTTCACAACCATATGATGTGACTGAAAATACCATGGCATGAGCCAGGCACATCTTCGTCTTCAATGTGACATCTTTACTTTTCAGCACTTTAAGGAGGTCTTTTGTAACAGCTTTTCCCAAAGCAATGCATCTTTTGATTTCTTGACTGCTGCTTCCATGGGTGTTGATTGTAGAACAAAGTAAAGCAAAATCATGGACAACCTCAGTCTTTTCTCCATTTATTGTGAAGTTGCATACTGACCCAGTTGTTAGGAGTTTTGTTTTGTTCATGTTGAGTCCCAATCCATACTGAAGGTTGTGTTCTTTGATCTTCATCAGGAAATGCTTCAAATCTTCTCCTTCAGCAAGCAGAGTTGTGTCATCTGCATAATGCAGGTAGTTAACGAGTCTTCTCTAATCATGATGCTGCATTCTTATTCATAAAGCCCAGCTTCTAGGATTATTCGCTCAGCATGGAAATTGAAGAGATATGGTGAAAGAATGCAGCCTTGATGCACACCGTTCTTGATTTTAAACCAATCAATGCTTCCTTGTTCTGTTCAAACAACTGCTTCCTGGTCCGTGTACAGATTCCTCATGATTACAATTAGGTGCTCTGGTATTCTCATTCTTCACAGTGTTATACATAATTTGTTATTATCCACATGGTCAAATGCCTTTGCGTAGTCGATAAAACAAAGATGGACATCTTTCTGATATTCTCTGCTTTTGGCTAATATCCATCTTTCATCAGTAATGGTGTACCTGCTTTCCCACCCTCTTCTGAATCTGACTTGATTTTCTGTCATTTCCCTGTCTATACTGCTGCAGTTGGTTTTGAATGATCTTTAGTAAAATTTTGCTTGTGTGTGATATTAATGACATCATTCAATAGTTTCCACATTCATTTGGATCTCCTTTTTTGGGAATAGGCAAAAATATAGATCTCTTCCAGTAAGTTGGCCAGGTAACTGTTCTCCAAATCTTTTGACATAAACATGTTAGTACCTCCAGTGCTGCATCTGTTTGTTGAAACATTTTTATTGGTATTCCATCAATTTCTAGAGCCTTGTTGAAAGACCCTGAAAGACCCCACCTAAAACTGTAACTGCCTGGGACGGCTGGCCCCAATACCAGGAAAGTGGGCCAGGACAGAAAGTCCCGTATCAGAAAGAACCAGAGAGAGGGAAAGTTCCGTATCAGATCTGGCAGTAGCCGCGAACCGCGCCTTTTGAAATCCCCGCGCCTTTTGAAATCCCCGCCACAACCCCTACCGCGCCTTTTTGAGATTCCCGCCACAACCCCTGATATGTTTTGAAACGACCAATAACCATGCTTCTGCTTCTGTAACCGCGCTTTTGCCTATAAAAAGAACACTCGCCCTTTGCCCGGCGCGCTCAGTCATCCAAAGACTGGAGCGACCGCAGGCGCCTGTGTGAACAATAAAGCTGCCTCTTGCGTTTGCATCCCGTGGCTCGACTTTGGTCCTTGGGCTTGGGTCTCCATCCACGAGAGATACCCTCCGGGGGTCTTTCATTGTGTTTCACCAATTCCTTCAGGCAGCTTCTACTTCATCCTTCAATACCACTGGTTTCTCAACATATGCAGCCTCTTGAGATGGTTGATCATCTACCAATTCTTTTTTGTATAATAACTCTGTGTATTCTTTCCATCTTCTTTTGATGTTTCTTGCATTGTTTAATATTTTCCCTGTGAGTCTTTCAATATTGCCACTTGAGGCTTGAATTTTTTCTTCGTTTCCTTAAGGTTTAGAAAAGCAGAGCATGTTCTTCTCTTTTGATTTTCTGTCTTCAGCTCTTTGCTCGTCATTAAAATATTTGATTTTGTCTTCTCGAGCTACCTTTTGACATCTTCTGTTTAGTTCCCTAACTTTATCATATGTTCCTTTTACTTTAGCTGCTCAATGTTCAATGGCAAGTTGCAGAGTCTCTTTTGATATGTAGTTTGATCTTTTCTTTTTTTCCTGTCTTTTTAATAACCTGTTGCTTTCCTCATGAATGATATCTTTGATGTCATGCCACAACTTGTCTGGTCTTCTATCATTTGTGCCTAATGCATTAAACCTGTTGTTGAGGTGGTCTCTGAACTCAGGTGGGATATTCTCAAGGTCATACCTTGGCTCTCAAACACTTGTTCTAATTTTCTTCAGTTTCAGTTTGAACCTGCATATGAGCAGTTGATGATCTGAACTGCAGTCAGTACCTGGTCTTGTTCTGATGTTTGATATGGAGATTTTTCATCGTTTCTCTCCACAAATGTAGTTTGGTTCCTGTATGTTCTATCTGGTGAAGTCCATGTGTATAGTCGCCATTTATGTTGGTCTGACAAAAATTCTATCTAGCGGTCTCCATCATTGTTTCTGTCACCAAGGCCAAAGCTTTCAGCCTTCTAGCATCGCACAAGCTCCCACAGTACAGAAAACTGACAGATGTGTGGAGGATATTGAGTATAAATTCCTTTAAATGCCAGATACAAGGACTGAGGCTTTGCTGCCAGTGTTTGAACCTGCACTCCAGGACCCACCTACTCATGCTCCCTGCATCTCCCTGTATCTCCCCATATCTCCCCATAACCACCCCATCACAGGTGGCTAAAGTGGAAAGGGTCAGCCTCAGTCCATTTCTCTTGATTGAAGATTCTTTCATTGCTACCAGAACCTGGGCTTCAATCCAGTCTTCACAACTGCTTTATCCACACTTGGTAGCCAAAGTTCACCATTCTTTTCTCCCCTCCTTCCTCCATGGAATGGCCACTTCCACCACTGCTGCTCTGTAAATGCCAGGTATTTGCCTATTTGCCTTTCTTAGACATGCAGGTTGTGAGCGCAGAGGAAATGTCTATCCTGTTCACCTTTGTATACCCCATCTAAACACAATGGTGAATAAATATTTGTTGATTAATGGAAGATAACTCAGCATGAATTAGCAACAAGTAGCCATGTGCTTTTTGTTCTTTTAAAAAATTCACTTTATTAGGAATCAACACCATATACACATACATTAATCTCTAATTCAGCAGTCTAATGATGAGAGTCTAAGGACAATCCGCCTATCACATCTGTTGTTCTCTGCACTGTTGTTGGCTTTATTTGATTGATCTGACAGTTTAGACAGGTGTTCATTTTTGTGTCCTTTTTTGGCTTTTCTCCCCCTTACTCTTCAAGCGGCAGCCCTATCAGGTTTTCAGTTCCTCTAATGCCTCAGGTTTTCTCTTGCCGCTAGTCCTTCCCACTGCATTTCCCTGTTCTTGGAATTTTCTCCCTCTTGTCCTCCTTGACTTGGCTAACTGTTACTATTCTTTTGGAGGCCAGCATTTCCTCAGAGTTACACTCTCTGATTTCCTGATATAAATGATCTCCCCCGTGTTCTTCCTCTTTTTGAATTCTGCATAGCACTTATCATTTATACTCCTGTGTTTATCTGACATTTTTGTTTCCTTTGTTTAATGTCTGTCTTCTCCATTTGGCTGTTAGTTCCTTAAGAGTAGGGTGGAAAATTTAGTGCTGAGTACCTAGCAGGTGCTCAATATATGCTTATGAGAATGAATAAATGACTGAATGGAGGATTCCCTTGTTTTCTCACAACTCTATGCAAAAGGTTGAACTATTCTGAGGGAGGAAAATCTTTTTTTTCTAGATGGCAGTATGGAGAAAATATAAATGAAGCAATTAATGATTTAGAACAGTATTTAGAGTGTCATTATCAAGGGACTGTGTGCCATTGCATTTCAAGTTACCTTACCACTTAGCTGGAAATTGTATTTTTTCATCTGTTCTTAGGAAAAAACTTAATGCTTCATGGATTGTGAGCCTCCATAATATATACTGTCCACTTCCATAATACTTTTGGCTTTAGTATAAAAAATTTTTGTACATAACTTTCCTTCAACTCTAATTTAACCATATGTAGATTAGGACATTAACTTGTACTTAAAATATATTATCATGCCTTAATTTCTAAATAAAATTAGAGCTACTTTCATATTATTAAGACATTTTCAAATACCAAAGTATTTAAGATGAAAGCTAACATTGTATCACTTAGTATCACCAATTAGGATGAAAGCTAACATTGTATCACTAGAAAGCTAACATTGTATCACTGACGTAGTTTAATATATAAAGATGATTTAACATAAATTTAGCTATATATGTGTGTGTGTATATATTTACATATATATGTAAATACACACACAAACATATTTAGTTTCCTGATAGACAAGACCTAAAAGAAAGCATAATGGATTCTGAAACTGCTTTTAGATATTCTAAAAGAAATATATGTATTCAAGCAGAAAAAAATTATGTTCCTAACATTGTGTTGTAGGCAAGAATTATGTTCCAGAAAGAGTTCCTTGTATGGCTCTAAACAGAAGAGCAACTGATAACACAGTGCATAGTACCTTTAAATCTTTTGTAGAAAATACAAAATAATATATGAATGGTCATTTCTTACACCAATATTTGATAAATTCTAAGAGGATGATATTAAACTTTCATAAAGGCATTTCAGCAAGGAGATAATATATGCATGTTGCCTTTTGATGAAATAATGTAAGAGGAAGAGGAAGACAAAGCTTATTAAAGAATGAAGTAATTAAAGTACAGCATTTTTTTCAATTATCACTTATAAATAGAATTCAAAAATAAAATAGAAAAAGTTATTTTCCTCTATGCCTCCTACTGAAATTTCCACTCTGAGTTCCTGGGTTAAGTAGAACATTTTTCTAAATCTAAATCTGGTTATAAATATATTCTGAGAATTATTTGTAACATATACCATTACTTGCAGGATAAACTGACCTGTTAAAGTGAAGTCTTTCTTATTGTCCACTTTGATGTGAAATATATCCCGAAGTATTTTAGTATAGTTTTTCCTAAGCTGATTCTTCTGGCATAATTGGATAGTAACTTCAATTGTTTCCTTATAGATTTTTGTACAAATATTTCAAAAATAAACAGTAATTCTTGTCATCTGTTATGTTCTTGTGGAAATAGATATTGTTCTGCTTCCTATCATCTATTCAGCATGTTGGTCACAGGAATTTGTGCATATTGGATTCCTTGATTGGCTCAGATTGTCCAGCCAACCAATCTGTGCCAAGAAGGAATATTGTCATTTACTGATTTCTATGAAAGAGGGTTGTCTTTGCAGCTGGACAAGAAGTGTGAACAGAATGGAAAGCCTAGCATCACAATTTATCTTGCTACCAATAAGGGCCAAAGACAGGCTCACAGTGTAAAACTGAATAGAGAGATGGCTTGAATACAGCTTTTGAGCATTAATCCAAACTTGTTTGGAAAAATATTCTTTTTGTCCAGGCAAATTTGAGTTCATTTTTCTGTTATATGTCACCAAAAACATCTAATTAAAACACCTTCCTCTTCTAATAGTGGGAATACTTATAATTGAGAGTGAGAGATGTAGGTCCAAAGTCTATAATCTGTCCTGCACTTTCAAAGATGTAAGGTCTAGGTACAGTAGTTTCTTTTTATCCATGCTTTCACTAATCCATGGCTTCAGTTACCATGGTCAACTGCAATCTAAAAACATTATTTGTCTTGATGAGAGAGAAAGAATGAACAAGAGAGAGCACACCTTTGTGTAACTTTTATTGCAGTGCATTGTTATAGTCATCCTATTTTATTCCTAGATACTGTTCATCTCTTACTGTGGCTAAATTTATAAATTAAAATTTATTTTAGATGTGTACATACAGGAAAAAATAGTATATGTATGGTTCAGTACTATGAGCAGTTTCAGGCATCCACTGGGAGTCTTGGAATGAATGCCCTGTATATTTGTGTAAAATACTCTTTACAGACACATAAACGCATTCAAATTTGAGGACTAAAATGTAATCAAGCTCTAAAACATTAGAATGAAAAGTATCAGAATGGCACTCCTGTTCATTCTAGCTCTATCAGAATGTTAGACACTGGCTAGAAAAGAATTCAAAGGCTCATTTCTACACCAAGAACATACACATAGAAAATCAGTAAACATGTTTAGTAAATGCCAACATGATTCTGGCATTCAGAGACTGAAAAGAAAAGAAGACAGTTCAGTGGTCAGGTGGTTGTGTTTGGGTTTTTCCCCCTCTTAAAAGATTACCAAACTCAGACCTGTATCTGAAATCTGTCCTACACTCTCATGGGATGAGAAAACAGACTGATGCTCTTGTAATGTGAAATAACAACAGTTATCTTTTGTGTAAAAGATTCATTTCACACTGAATCCCATCTGAGGACACTATAACTAAGATACTAATGAAAGTAATTGGGCTGGGATTTGGCTCAGTGGGTAGAGTGCTGTGCTGCAGTCTCTGAGGTCCTGAGTTCAATTCCCAGCACCACAAAAATGGGAGCAGGGCCTGGCAATTCACTCCCAAGGCAATCCCGGAACAGACAGCCATTGAAAACCCTATGAGGGTCGCTATGAGTCGGATACCGACTTGACGGCACCTAACAACAACAACAATGAAAGTAATTAAGCCAGGTATGGTTGTCCACACCTGTAATTCCAGCAACTAGGGAGGCAAAGGCAGGAGGATCACAAGATAGAGGCCAGATGCAGCCTGCATAACTTACTTACTGAGATCCTATCTCAACATAAAATATTAAAAAGGGGCTGAGGGTATAGCCCAGTGGTAGAGCACTTGCAAAGTATGTGGGAAACCCTGGGTTCAGCCTCACCCATACAGACATGCCACTTGGGATAGTTTCTCAAGGATTTTATAAGCAAAAGATTTTAGGATAGTTTCTAAAGGATTCTAAAAGCAAAACATTGTCTCTTGAGTCTCCAGCTCTCTGGAAGTGACTTAGTAGATACTATTGTCCAGTTATAAATGTTATTCAAATAAATCATTGTATAAGGAGGTCCCTGGAGCTATAGAATAAGGCAAGATTACTGTATGCCTGCAAAGCCTAGAGAAACAGCCCAGTGGGTCAGGATCAGATTTTGTGCTCTCATGATGCTCATGTTAAAGATATTGTATGGCAACCATGTCCCCAAATCGGCACTCATTGATTCTACTAGCTATGTCCAAGACCCTTCATTTTTGTTCTTTTTAAAGAATAAATATTTAAATTTAAGACATTTCAATTGAACTATAAAACTGATAGCCATGCATATTCTAAAAAAAAAAAAAAAAACCTCCTGTGTCACTAAGAGCTACTGGAACTTAAAAAACGTTTGTGTATAACCTGGAGCACCTAGCATAAGGCTTTATGTTAAGAAGCATTTTAATTTTTTTTTTTTTTTTTTTTTTTGCGTGGTACTTTGGCATTAAACCTATGGCCTCTCACATACTTTGCAAGTGCTCTGTCTCTGGGCTGCATTCCCAGCTCATTATTTATTTATTTATTTTATATTTTGAGACAGGATATCTCCCAATTATGCTTGCTGCCTCTGGCCATGACTTTCAAACCTTCCACCTCAGCCTCCCTGGTTGCTGGGATTATGGGCATGCACTATGGCACCTGGCTTATTTTAATATTCCTTGAATGTAAGTAAATGAACAGACAAATGGATTTCTATATAATGGAGAGTTGTAGGTGGTTTAATGTGCAAGATGTAGCTAATAATTAAGTCTACTAAATTTCTGAAAGTATAGCCATGTATAATATATATTTTATAAATTATACATGTAGCTATCTGCATTTTTAAGTTGTATTTTTACTCAGATTAATGAAAGTTTCTTTGAAAATCTTATTTCTAACAATGATTTAATTTAGATATAAAATTAACATATTGCTTCTTGAATAGTGGAGAAGATCAGATACCAATTAGTATTTCCTTTTTTTTTTCTAATTGAAACTATCTTCTTAAAAATTGAATTCTGCCTTAGTATTTGATGTTGCTTTTGATGGTTGAAACCATCTAGGAATAGAACTAGTTGATTCTGTGTTCAAAATTGCCACTAAGGTCCATTTCTAGGCTTGTAGTGCAGCCCTCTACAGATTGAGACTTGTATTTTTCCACTTTTTTCCCCTTTATTAGTAAATGATGATGGGGTACAGAGTAGTACAGTATTGGCTTTTTCCATTATGCATCCTTTACATCACTTCTAGCAACACTTTCATCAACCCACAAAGTTTATGGAGGCTTATGGACTAGTATGTAGTTAAACTCTGATACTTATTTGGGTTATCTTCTCCTGTTTTTCCAACATACTCATGAAGTTGTGCTGTTTACATTGAGATTGGCCTCTCCCCCTTCATCCCTCCTCATTGACCCTCCTCCCCATCCCATCTTTTCCAATCTTTGCTCCCCTCTGCTAGACCCCTCCCTCCTCCTTTCCACTCCTTAAATTGCCCCTTCTGTGCTATGTTTAATTGTACATTTTTAATATTTCAGTTTATGTATAGGATTTTTTCGTTCCTTTAAGTATGATTCAGCACTCACATATGAGTGAGAACATATGATATTTCTCTTTTTGGGCTTGTGTTCATTCATTTAAGATGATGATCTCCAATTCTATCCATTTTGATGCAAGTGACATTATTTTCATTTTTTTAAATTGCTGAGTAGTAGTCCATTGTGTATATGTACCGCAATTTTTTTTATCCATTCTTCTTTTAATGGGCACCTTGGTTGATTCCATATCCTTGCTATTGTGAAAAGGGCTGCATTGAATATGGAGATACAGGTGTCTCTGTGGTATAATGACTCTCCCTTTTAGTATATTCCCAGTAGTGGCATATCTGGGTTGTATGGCAGTTCTACTTTTAGTTTTCTGAGGTATTTCCATACTGGTTTCCAAAGTGGTTGAACCAATTTACAATCCCCCAACAGTGTAAGAGGGTTCCCTTTCTTCCATAACCTTACCAGGTTGTGGTAACCTGGTGGTAACAACCTTGTTGTTGTTTTATTGATCTTGGCAATTCTTACTGGAGTAAGGTGCAATCTCAGAGTTGTTTTGATTTGCATTTCACCAATGGCTAGGGATATTGAGCATTTTCTCATATGTTTCATGGCCTTATGAACTTCATTTGAGAACTGTCTATTCAGTTCCTTTGCCCACTTGTATATTGGATTATTTGTTGTCTTGGGAATTACTTTCTTGAGTTCTTTGTAAATTTTGGAAATTAGTCCTCTGTCAGATGTATAGGATGCAAAGATTTTCTCTCATTCAGTGGAGTGTTCCTTAACTCTATTGATTGTTTCCTTTGCTGTACAGAAGCTTTTGAATTTCATGTAATCCCATTTATCTATTCTTGTTGCAATTTCCTGAGCAATTGGAGTCTTAGTAAGGAAATGCTTTCCTATGCCTATATGTTGGAACGTATTGCCCATCTTTTCTTCTAGTAATTTTAGGGTTACTGGTTTTATGTTCAGGTCTTTTTTAACATTTGAAGTTACCTCTCATGCATATTGAGAGGTGTGGGTCTGTTTTCATTTTTCTGCAGGTGGGAATCC